>VWYH01007223.1:0-68298 GCA_013399365.1 Pampusana beccarii | reverse complement strand
TGGAATTCCGTTTGTTCTCATAAGGTGCAAATGAAAATAAAGACACATTTGTCCCAACAATGTAGTTTTTAATATGTAGAGTTCTCCCAAGGTGCTGTCCCATTCATGCCTCACTTCTATAAAATCCTCTGTTGAGAGCTGCTGGGAAATAGAGTTTGGACACATTTTTCCAGTTGTGAATAAACTGTTCCTGTACTATGGATGCACTTTGGATTGGAGTAATTGTGGGAGAAAGCAGATTTTGTATCTTTGTACTTTAAGTTCCATGTCTGATATAGTAATGCTGTTTTAAGCAGAAGTATTCAAAAGCAGGCAAAGACACATTAGTGCAATCAGTGGTTCATAGTCTCCTTTCTCTTATAGGATTATTTCTTACTTGAAAGATATTCTAATGCTAGACTTCAAATTGTTTAATTTATGCAATAGTTTTCTTTTTTCCTTCTCTTTACTTCTCCTGAACTGAGAGTATGCTTAAATGGGAAGGAATGGCTGTATTTCTTCTGTCTAATCTAATTGATCTCTCTTATTTATTCAGTAAATAGAACATACAGATTTTTTTTCCTTTTGTTTTTTCTTTTACTCACCAAGTAGAAGATCGGAGTGCTGAACATCTGTGTTTGTTCTTGTAGAGTCTGTTTGGTTGAATAAAACACATCCTCCGGTGCCATCCTCTTCACTTGAAACAGATGTTTGAAGTTCACCCTTTGGATAACTTTGAACTGAAGGCAAGGGAAGCCTACTGGGAAAATAAGCATCAAAAGCCTTGTAGGCCTTTTGAAAGAGTTAAATCACTCTCTGATCTCACTAGTGTCAGTCAGACTATTAGGTCTTTAAGCGTCTTGTCTTTGAGGATTAGTCTGAACTCTTAATTGTCCATTCCTGATGGTTTCTATCACTCCAAGTGCAGTAATCCTGCCTTGAGCAATAACTACAGCAGTCATTGCATTGGCATGAAAACACCTTTCATTCTGCTTGTAATGTTCTCCACTTAAAAGCTCTCTCTTCAAAGCCTTTCAGCCAGTCCATAATTGGGGTTATGGGGAGTGAGGAGCATAGGCAAAGCTGAGCAGAACCATAGCACTTGATAAATCATTTGTTCTCAAGTTCTCTGGGATCCTGGAGGAGGGGAAGTGGCACCAAGCCACCTTTTTATTAAAAACTGCTGGTAGCAAGCTGGCAGGATGAACATTCCCAGGTGGTTTGCATTCGAATGGAATCTAACATTTGCACCTCCCAAGTGCCCTCTAGGCTTTGAGAAGGTGTCTTCTGGAGTTTAGAAGCAGTATGCATTTCTATGAGAGTCTTATTGCGACAGATGTAAAGGGCCATGAAGATAGTTAAGAAACTGGAGCATCTCTCCTATGAGGAAATGCTGAGAGAGCTGGTACTACTCAGCTTTGAGAAGGGAAGGGTCATGGGGGGATCGTATTGATGTATATAATACCTAAAGGGAGCATGCAAATCAGATTGGAGCCAGGTTCTTTTCAGCGGTGCCCAGTGATAGGAGAAGAGGCAATGGGGACAAACTGAAACACAGGAGGTTCTGTCTGAACATAAGGAAAAACTTTTTGCTGTGAGGGTGACCAAGCACTGACACAGGTTGCCCGAAGAGGTTGTGGAGTCTCCATCCTTGGAGATCTTTAAAAGCTATCTGGACATGATCCCAGGCAACTGGCTCTAGGTGCCCCTGCTTGAACAGGGTGGTTGGACTAGATCACCTCCAGGGGTCCCTTCCAACCTTGGCCAGTCTGTGACTCTGTGAAGCTAAGCTTTCGTAGAATCATAGAATAGAATACAGTACTGGGTTGGGAAGGTCCACAGGGATCATCTGGTCCAAGCTTTCTTGGCAAAAGCACAATCTAGACAAGATGGTCCAAGCACCCTGTCCAGCTAAATCTTAAAAGTGTCCAATTTTGGGGTATACGTCACTTCTTTGGGGAGATTATTCCAATGTCTGATTCTTCTTGTTGTGAAAAATTTCCCTCTTGTGTCTTGTATTTTAATATGGAGTATCATGCAGTCAATGACCTGACCCGGATGGAGGTTTACTTATCCTGCTGTCTTGTCTTCTCCAGTGCCATGTGAAGTCATCTCATTTTTTTTTGGTCCCATTAATGACATCTTTTGGTGTTTATCATTTATTTAATTCAGTTTTAGTTTATGTTATTTTATTTTCTTAAATTTTATTTTAGTTTATTAAACACACTCCAATTTCTGTATGCATGAGATTTTGGGAGATCTCAGCTTGCATTTAAAAATATGAATTGAAAAAGAGTCTTCATTGTTGTAGAGAAAAAGATCAAAAGCATAACTTTCTAAAAAGCCAAAATATAAGGTAGTAAAGAGATTCTAATGCTCAGTGTTTTATGAAAACCTTTTGATTTTTGGAAGCTGATGTTTGATTTTTCTTTAGATTAACTTGGTAGTATTAGTTTCTTGTATTTTCTGTTCTTCAACAATTTTTTTCCTCTGAATATAATGGATTTATACATTACATATTCTAGATGTCTAGAATTTATTTATGCATCTTTTTGGAGACTCAAGTTCATGAAATGCTCCTGTCTGATCTAGTCTTTAATGTGATTCAGATTATGCAAAGAAGCCAATAATGCTACCCTGTTCCAATTAAATGCTTGAACATGGCCCTAAGTGGGAATATACTGTGTGGGATGTTCGGAAGTGCCCATGGGAGAAAGGAGCTTAAGTCCCATTGAGAGTGAAGAGCTTGATCCCAGCAGCTTGGGAACGTGATGTCTCCTCCACGCTCTGCTCCCGCTGCTGTTGGCAGCTGTTGTAATTCTGATGACTTCGTAAGTCAAGCTACAGGTTTTGTGCACCATCCCTTTACAGTCACACTAATGAAAACTCTTACACCTTTCCAGGTTTTTCGCTATTAGGTTTCAACCCAGTGATTCTAGTCCAGTTAATGAGGGGGTCTCTTTTGTCCTTCCTGAAAGACACGGTTAGAGAGAGTTGTTTTCCTTGTGTTTTGCAAAAGATACATGGCTTCTGACACACAAGCTTCTGTTTTGCAGGTCCCCAGTTTGCTGGTTGTGGTGAGGCCACCTTGTCATCTGGGGTCACATCAGGTGCTCTGAGCTCCCATTCCTGCATCAGGTGCATGAATGGCTGTGATCAATTTATTGATCTAAAATAAAGTTCTGAGTGGATAGTTGCATTTGAACTTAAGACCTCAGCGAATGGCTTTTTAAAGAGTAGAAAAGACAATCTGCGGAAGCTATTATAATTTATAGAATGCATCAGGCTGGTAACAGAGATGTTGTTTGCTGCTGATGTGGACTGTGTTTCCTTGCTTCCCTCAGAGTGTGATGCCCCGGAAAGATATTGTGCTAAGCCCTTTGGGCAAGGGGACTGAAGTGGGCATTGAATTGCTATCCCAGGATCATATTTTTCTTCACAGTATTACTGGCAAATTAATCTAACTTCAAATGATGTGGGTACTGTTAGCTTGAATACAAAAAGAAACACTGTTCTTTCCAAGCCAGATCAATTTTTTTCTATTTATGATGAAAGCTGATGTATTATGAAATTTCACTGATAAAGACAAAATAAGGAAGACAAAAATAAAGTCCTGTTTACCAAAGTCATGTATGGAATCTGTCCATCTTCATTCTTTCCTCCTTGAACCTGTGTCACTTGTGCACAGTCTCTGTATTTTGAAGAGGAAAAAAAATCAGCCCAGTCCTTCTGATCATGATATGAAAATGGCGGTGGTGTTGAAGAACACACTGTGGTAAGGGAAGCACAGATAAACATTAAAAAAGAGGTTCTGCAGCATCTGGCACAGTTGCTATAGTTATATATTATAGTTGATCACCCAGCAACAGATGACTAAGACACTGAGATGTATTTAGGATAATCTCACAGAGCACAGCCCCTGAAGTGGGGAGAAAGGAAGAAGGTGATACCTTGGCATGTATGTTCAGTCTCCTCTAATACTCTGAGTGAAAAATATTTCTGAATCTTCTTTAAGAATAAAGGTACAAGTAAAACACTGTACTAACTTCTAAGTGTGTGGATCTGAAGCTGCAAAGCATTTAAATGGGGGGTTAGTCGTTCCCCTTTCTTTTATTTGTCTTTGCTACTTCTTAAACAGTTACAGTGGACATAGTAACCAGCCCCAACCCCCGCTTGAAAGGCAGATTTTGTGAGAAATCTGGAAAGAAAATTAATTTCTGGTTTGCAGTTGAAACAAAAAGCACGTGATAGCAAATGACAAGCACTCACCATTGACAAGTTACTGGAGACACTCAGGAAAGCAATCATCACCTTTAACTGGGACTTGCAGGTGTTCATTTAAATCCATGTAGGTCTCTGGACTTCTGCAGCACATGCAAACTGAGGATTTGACCAAGGTCTGTGGTGTGAAGCTGGATTGAAGTTGGGCATCTGTTGTTAATTTGTATTAACATTTGACTCGGGTGTTCTCATATACTCAAAAGCTAGAATCTATCAGGAATTTTTATGTTGCTTGATTTTCCAGCTCCTAGCTCTCTGGTTCTTTGCAGGAAAAGGTATCTACTTTGCTTTTTATGTGTGTCTATGATTTTCATCTTAGTTAAAACTGGAATTAAGATCTGTGCTGTATAGTTAACATTACCCTGGGTCAATTGAATTTAATCAATCAAAGCTGAGTGATTTATTCTAGAGAATAAGTATTTTTGTCACTTTTTCACCCTTCATGATATCTGTGAAGACCAAAATAACTGTTGTTATCCCAGGCCTCTCAGAAGGGCTATTCTGTCCACGTAGGTTTTACAGTTAAACAGAGCAGATTGATAGAGTGGCCATGATTTACCACCTAATAGTCTGTAATCAGACTAGGGGTTTGTTTTGTTTTCTGAACTACTTTGTCAAAACTGGAACAACTGTGCTTTCAATTCTCAAGCTGAATTATAGGTTTAGGCCAAGGAGGTACAGCAAACACGGGCTTTCAGCATCTGGACTGACCCCATTTTTTATATTGCCAATGGCGATTTTGTTGGTTTTGTGTGATTATATATTTAACTCAAGCAGAGCCTCCAATACGCAAGGATTGGAGAAGAGTAGGAGTCTTCTTTGTTACTGGGTATGTTCACACAGCATCACTGTATAATTTAGAGGATACAGCTCTTAAGGCCATGTTTACTCCTTCATCCTTACAGCATTATGCACAGCACTGCTGTATAAAGTGTGCAGGAAGAAAACCAAACAAAACCTGTTTCTCTGCAGAAAATTTTTGTATTTAGTCATCAAGATCATCTTTACAGACTGAGGACAAGCTTTTTTTTTTCTGTGATGTAAAGGCTTCTGACGAAACATCAAGAATGAGTGTATCTGTTTGGGCTGATAGTGAATGTGTTTGTTTATGGATATAGTATGTGTCAGTACTTTACATTATACCAAAGAAGCATCAGTTTCCCAAGTACTATTTCACTATTGAAATCAGTGTCACTGGCAGGTGACATTTAGCCAGAAGGGTCACTTCTGCTGTACAGACAAGGAGATGGAGCAGTGGAAAAATGGCACAGTGTTGTCTTCCTTTTGCTGGCAGAAAGAGAGGGAAATACCTGCCTGTGTCTGTGCAGTACTTATATACAGACAAGCAGTCCAAACCGGAAGCTGTCAGGTTGTAAACTCTGAGGGATTTAAAATTGCCTTTGTGCCATGAAAATACTTTTTGTCCATGTGCCTGATGGTAGGAGCAGAGTCATTGTGGAGGGGAGTAGTGCTTTGCTTTCCCCACCAGTTTTTGTTTTTCTTTAGCTCTCCCTGTTTCTTGCCTCTCTACTGACAGAGAGACTGGTCTGACATGCTGAACACCTTGAGGCTGACAGGAAGGAGAAAACCTACAAGCTCCTGTGACAGCTGTATTCGATAAGAAGTGAAAAATCTCCCTTTGAGAAGCCCAACTATAAATGGCAGCAAAAGTCATAAGGTGAAATCGTGATTTTTTTAGACCAAACTGTGAAAGCAGAGGACCAGGAATCTGAGCCCAGGGAAAAGATTTGCAAACCAAGAGTTTCTCTCTGTTTATCTGTGTGCATCTCAATGAAGGAAAGAACCATGCTGTGTCAGACAGTCTTCAAAAATTCCTTCCTCCGACAGCTCATAAGCCGGAGCTTTACTTAGCACATCCCCGTGCTCTCAGGGCAGAAACAGGGCTTGCTGCAAGAGCTTTCATTGTCATATTGCAATCTTCTCCAAGGTGCCACTCACCTTCTGAGAGATGCTGGATTTCTCCAACTCTTGTAAGAGTCACCGGAAGATGAGGAAACTTCATTAAAAACAACCAGCCAGAAGGAGTGATCAGAATCAGCTTTTTAACCTAACAAGTCTACTTTATTTTTAAAAACAAGTAAATTGTTTCTATGGAAGAAAAAAAGTTGTTTCTTTCCAAATAGATTTAATTGCAAGCAAGCCACATTGAAATGCGAATAACAACTTTTAATTATGATTAGGGATAGACAGAAATTCTCAGAGCATCTGGTTAATCAAAAATAGAGGCTGAGGAGCGCAGTATTTTTCATATCATATTATGGTGGCAATGGCAAGTCATTCAGAAAGCATAATAGGAAAAGTTAAGTTTAGCTGGTAGATTCTTGTTTTGTGATGTTGAGTAACTATTAGAATGGGATCTTACTGTGATATTTATTTGCAGGAAGCAGTGCAAGTGGACAGATATGGTTGTATCCCATATTGCTGTTTCGTGCACAACTTGGCTGCTTATTTAGTTGCTAATGGAGTTTTTATTCCCTTTATGTTACAAGTGCAGCTAGGGAATTCAACGGTAGGAAAAATACAGAGCTCTTGCAACAAGGTTTGTCCTGATAGATCTCAATGTTTTGTGAAGTGTGGTTAACCTCACATTGCAGACATATAACAGAGAAACAAGTTTGCCCCCATGGTCACTTGGCTGGCAGGAGAACTTGGATGAGGATCTCTGCCCTGGAGTCTCAGCACGGGGCTCCCTCTGTCCAACTGTGCAGCCTCTGCTTTGGTTTGTTAATAGAACTGTTAGTGGTATCATTCCTCCTAAGGATGTGGGGAAAGTTTTAGATTTCTCAGATATGACTCAGGTGTATTTTTGTAAGCGCTAAATTCATTTTAAAGAAGAGATACAAAAATAGCACATCCTTTTGTATTAGCTATCATATGTCTTCTGGAAGCATCTTTGCCAAATGCATAAAAGAATGCAATTAATGGCTACCCGAGAAATTGATTCTATTATCTTGACAAGCTTATTTCTAAAGTAGCTTGACTTTTTATTTGTTGGACTTATCTGTTGTTGTAGGGAGATTTTGTTTTATTACCCCTGAGAAGGCTGAAATGCTAAACAGAAAATATTGGAGCTCCTTTCATTACTATTTTACTATGAAATGAGAGCTCACAGACTGGAGTGTCAGCTCTGCAGTAATGGAGAAATCTGGGCTCATGGTTGGGACAAAACGGTCCTCAGGAGATTTAGATTTAATTACAAACAGTATGCCAGACCTTCTGTGGTAAGATGATTATACTTCAATCCTACAAAGCAGTTTTAAGCCCTGCACACCCTGCCTCTCAAATGTGAAATTCAGGTTGAGCTTTGTCTTCCTCTGGCACTGCCAACATCCCAGTGTCTGCAGTCATCGTAAATGGGCGCTGCAGGGAAGGGATGCACTGGAGTCAAGTTGGGCTTCTGCTCCCAGAGCAGGCCTGGCTGTAAACAGTAGGACGGATGTCATTTAAAATACCAACTGTTGTTGCTGCTGAATGTGTACTGTCAGTAATGTGAACTATAACTGTAATACATCGACAAAGAATCTGTTTACCAGAGGAGTAAGTGCCGCTTTTATATGGTCGTCTGAACTTGTTTCTTCTTCAGCCAGTCCAGATATGCTTGACATCTGACATCAGCTTGAAATTTAATGGATTTTGGCTGTTTTTGTAATGGTATTCTGATGTCCAGTCCTCTCTGCAGTGCTTCATGACTTTCTGTTTCCACCTTCCCGCATGCACACAAACTCTCCACTTGGGAACACAAGTCAAATATTTGATTTTGTTATGGTCTTTAGGAGGCACTATTAGTAGGAAGTTTTTTTTGAGTGGCTAGGAGAAAGCTCGGAGAGTCAGAGCAGAAACAAAGAAAGCCAGCTGAGAGTGGATTTGCAGTTTTCTGTGTGTGAGTGCACTATTTTACTTTGCATTGCCATTTTGAGTCAAAGATGATGAAAAGCATCTGATCAGTAGAAGCCTGGATGAAGAGATGTGCTATTATAGTGGGTTTGGAGTCCTGTAGATCTTGGGCTTGGCACCCAAAACCCCCATCCCTTTATGAAGGAACTTTCTTCTTATTACATGGAACTGTAGGGTAGATGAAACAAGCAGGTAGAGCGGGCCTATTATTAAGCATGTTTTGTGTGAGTAAATGAATATCCACAGTTCTAAAAGGAGTCTAAAACTGACCTCTGCAAAAATAAATTGCTTTATCTCAATAATACACAACATCCAAGAAAGCCTCCGCTTTTTGAGAAAAAAATACAGGAAACTTTAGACCTTCTTGAAGGAAATCTAATTGCACTCTTGCTTATTTTAATTATGTTATCTTAAGTAGGTCACTCACATGCTTAAAACTGGAAAATTTAGGAAAGCTTAGGAACCTGACATAAGCACAGAAACAGGGGACCTTGGTTCCGGTCCTCTTTTACAGGTCAGTCCCTATATTGCTATAGCATTTCTGCATGGACTGCCTACAGTCAGAGAAACCTTTTACTTGTATTTGTTTTTTAATCTAGGCCAGTGTTAGCACTCCTTTTCTGGGTCAATTGATTTCATTATAAACATGTTCATTGCAATCAAGCTGTCTTGTAGTAGCAGTGATAAAAAGGTAAAATCAGGCTTCTGAAAGCAACAGTGACAAGATTGGCTTGTAGTGCACGGAGAGACTGAAAACAGGAACAACTTCATATGGTCAGGGTTGGTACTGAATATTTGCTTTCTGACTGTGGGTGTGTTTTATGGCTCTAGAAGGATGAGGCAAAAATTTCCAGCTCATTTAGTTCCTAGTTCCTTAAATGGGTGGCCTCATCTTCCAGGTCCTTAGGATGCTGCATCTCTCTTGGATACTGAAAAAGTCCAACATTTGGTGTCATTTCAGGAGCAGCAGAGCTCCCAGCACATTTCTAAACTCTCCCCCACTTCAGGTCCCTCAGTGGTAGACCAGAGCTCCTCTGAAAATTTGAGTAAAGAGCAGTTTTGAAAATATTTGGCTGCAAAGATACAACATGGAGAGTACTAAAAGGAGGACTTCTGTCTGAGCTGGCTTTGCCCTGCTTCACTAGTGTAGATACAAGCTGGTCTTTAAACTCCTTGGAGGCTCCCTAAGAAATATGATTATGAAGGTGACACTAATGGGTATAATACATTTGGAACATACTAGCATTTCTGAGGTGATGGGTTTTCAGATGTGGCCTGCTTTACTGAAGGCAGTTCAGTTAAGTGGGATTGCAGTACACAAAACATCTATTTCAGAAAAAAAGCCCTCTAGCCTCTGCTTTTTATGCATCTTCTTCTGCTTCCATATTTGGTGAGCTTTTGGGAAGCCAGGTGAATTGTGCAACCTGATCAGTGTTATCGCTGTTATTTTTTTTTTCTGCTTTACTCTACAGTTAATGGACAGGTCATGAAGACTTTTTCCTTTAAGCAAAGGGGCTGAGAATGCTTTGTACCATCACGTGTTTGCTATCTGGAGCTCTACCAGTGTAACCGGAGGAGGTTGTGATGGTAGAGAGTCTTTCATGGAGTTCACAAAAAGATAAGGGAAGAAAAAGAGCTCTGTGCTGTGAGCAGAGAAGTTTGCAAAAAGCACACTCTGTGGTGGAAACAAGCCATGCAAAGTGGTTAGCAGTGCAACTAATTCTTCTTCTCTTCACTATGAAGCCCTGCCTGCACCCCTCTTTAAAAGCAAATGGCAGTTATTGGCAGCTAGAACTTCTCAATGGTGTTCAATGTAATAGGATTTTAGAAGCATGAGATGTGATGTTTTCCTTGTGTTGCAGTAGCAGGTAGGCTTTTTCACCCCTCAGTTTGGTCAGGACTTCACCAGGCACAGAGAGGAGGGAGCAAGGTAGTAAAGAGGTTGGTTGCTGGGTGTAGACTCCCAGTGAGGGATAGGAACCACACTAAAGTCCTGATCTACAGTCCTCTAAATTAAAAGACCCCTGTCTATTCCAAGAGATTTGAAACAAACTCCAAACCTGTCTCCTTCAGTCCAGCTCATAGAATTGCTGGCTGGCCAACTCAGAAAAAAATAGATATTTAAAATAATATTATCCAGGGGTGTGCCTCTTCAGTGATACATACCTTATCTTCTGCTTGCCTGATGTTTAGCATCACTGAGTCATGGCTATGTTCATGAGCTCCTTGCGTGGTGTAATGAGAGGTCTTTCCCTGGTTTTAACCTACAACCTGTTATGACTGGTTACTGGAGGGGAAAATGCTGTATTCTCTTTATAACCCTGCCTGTCTCTATCCCTATTTCTCCCCAGTGCAGTGAATACTTTTCCTTCTCTGGTTTCTTCTATAAGAGCACAGGCTGTAGTGGAAGGCACCTCAGTACTCTGCCCTGGTGAGACCTCATCTGGAGTACTGCATCCAGTTCTGGGCTCCCCAGTTTAGGAAGGATAAGGAATTACTGAGGAGAGTCCAGCGGTGGGCTACAAAGATGATTAGGGGCCTGGAGCACCTTTCATATAAGGAGAGACTGAGAGAGCTGGGTCTGTTCAGCCTGGAGAAGGCTGAGAGGGGATCTCATCAATGTTTATAAATATCTTAAGGGTGGATGTTAAGAGGATGGGACCAGACTCCTTTCAGTGGTGTCCAACAATAGGATGAGGGGCAACGGGCACAGACTGAAGCACAGGAGGTTCCATCTGAATATGAGGAAATACTTTATTCTGAGAGTGCCAGAGCCCTGGAACAGGCTGCCCAGAGAGGTTGCGGAGTCTCCTTCTCTGGAGACATTCAAACCCGCCTGGACACATTCCTGTGTGATCTACTTTAGATGAACGTGCTTTAGCAGGTGGGTTGGACTGGATGATCTCCAAAGGTCCCTTCCAACCCCAACCATTCGGGGATTCTGTGATTCAGTAGGCAGTAAAGGGAAAGTGAAGACTTGAAGGGAAAGTGAATTTGATTGGAAAACTTTATCCTAAGATCCGTCTACTTGTGGACTTCTCCTAGGATAAACTATTATGTGTTAATTGTATAGACATAATCCCCTATGAGGACATTGGTTCTGGAGCAAGAGTATCTAGGAAGAAATTCAGCTCCTGAAACTACTTGAAAGTGTTTATTCTGTAGTAGCTACTTTGATTAATTTCTAAGCGTACCGGGACCTACAGTGATTATAGTTGACATTGCTTCTGTACCTCACTGTGTGCTTAAAGTAGCTCAGAGAGTGTCCCAATTAATAAGTCAGGTTCAGAATTGTGCCCTTTCGTTTTATTTAAACTAGCAGAAGCAAACAATCTTCTCAACTCTTCGTCTAAAAATGTGTACCACAGATTGAAACACTGCACCACATATCTGTGTGCTAACTCCACAGAGCTCCCACCCTTTGCCTCCATGTCTTTCATAACAGTAGAGTTTAAATGTGGAAACATCTCTGAAGTCAGAGAAGGATATTTGGCTCAGAAAAAGAGAGAAGGTCAGTGTGTCATGTGAAGCAAGACATGAGGGGATGAGATGTCTAATGGAAAAGACTGGAAAATGGCAAGGGAAGTGTACTGAGGGAGGGAAAAACAGAAGTAAAAGGAGTGGAAGCAGAGAACAAAATGCAGGAAGAAGGCTGCACGATCCTGATGAAATTGGAATGAGTAGTTAGTACACAGGAATTGCTTGGTGACTTTGGATAGGCCGGGCCCCTCACTCTCCAGAGCTGGAGTTCTGCTGGCTTCCCTGCCACGCTGTCCCTGTTTGCTTCAGCAGAGGACGTGGCTGCCGTCACTCAGAGGTTGCTGTCTGTCACAGCCACCCGCTGGCCTGTGAATCATTTGTGCCTGTCTGAAGGCACTAACTGCCGAATGTGTGAGCTCTGCTGTCACTCCAGGATTGATGCTGTAGCTCAGCTGGAGGCCAAATTGTGGAGTCTCAGCCCACCCCCGAAAGCCCCAAAGCGGCTCCCCCAGCTTCCTCCAAGGTCCCCAAAGCAAGGGGGGCAGCCCTGAGCTGCGCTGCAGCCAAGGCTGTGGGCAGAGTAGCAATATTTAAAACTGAAAATAATAAATACTGTTCACCTCTGTGGTATCATTCATCTAAGGACCTTACAGTTTTATCATTGTCTGGATGAAGCTTCACAAAAATTTGGTGAGAAAGCTCAGCTATTTCCAACAGAAATGGGAAAAGAAACCAAAGGCAAATATCTGCTGAATAAATAAGAGCTAGGGATAACCTTCAGACTGCCTGAGCACATGGCCCCTGCCCCTTCCCATGGGCAGTGAACACAGTTGCTTCTCCATCAAAAAAGTCTTTCCTCTGCATGGAGCTCATGAACAGCGTGTGTTCTTTGGTTTGTTGGACCACTGCTTCCTTATGTTCTTGGTGTTCTGCTTGCTTTCTGTTCGTTGCCTGCAGTTCTGGTGAACCAGCATCTTTTACAAGAGCTGACCTGGCTTGGCTGTGTGCAAATGCCTGTGGTCAGTTCTCAGAGGATCTGCTTTGACTTCAGGTGGAAAATGGTGCACTTAGTCTCTCACTGGAGATTGTGGCTTCAGGTCAGCCCCAAGAGCTTGACATTGCTCCCTTTTCTGGGGTCAACAGAAATTCTTTAATCCTTGTTTGGTCCTGATTGCTTCAAAAGGTCTCCCTAGTTCAGGACTGTTTGGCTGGATAGGAGGCGGTTGAACATCTGCCTGCAAACAGATGTAAGTTTACCCTCACCTTTAATTTATGCCAAGGGGGAAATATGATGCATATATTAGACTATAGCGCTGGTCTGTTTAGATGTCGCTGTCTCTCTGCAGTTGCTGTTCAGATACAAACAACAGAAATACAAATTCCTGAAATCAAGAAGTAGTTATAGTTAACGAACAACACAGGGGCAGATTTGACACTGGTGGAAGTTACCATAGCTTCATTAAAGTTTCATTTATTTATGTTTGCATTATTTTAGCTGCCTGATTTCACAACTCTAATTTAGAGCATGGCAATGCAAGTAACTGAATCAGCTTAAGTAAAGTGTCAATGGACTTTGTTGTGAGGAGAGCAGAGTTGCAGTGAGGAGAGAGAGTTAGCCCTCTTAAATCATGTGCTGTCAGTAAAAATAATTATGTGGAACTACAACCTTAATAGAGTGATTCAATTTTATACCAGCTTCTGATATGACTGGTAAATTGTAGCTAAACTTTAATTTACCCACCACCCCCTGCTCTTCATGCTGAGTATCATAATAATGAAATCTCCTCTCATCTGAAAATGGCCTTAAGAGTTATCAGTATGAGGGCACTAAAGGTAGGCCAAGAGCAAGTAATATACTCTGTATCATCAATGCAGAAGCTAGTTATCTCCTGCCAGTGGAATTATAAAAGGAAGATGGCATTCTAGAAGTCCTTTCGATAGTGCAAGTCCATGTTGCATTTTTGTTAATTTAATAATTTAAGCCTAACTTTTCTGAAAGTGTGGAGATGCTGTTTGTAATGATTTTGGAAGATACAATATCTGTTCCTGGGCTCAGTCTCAACATGTCTTTCTGTTGTTAGAGAGCTGTTTCAAATGTAGTTTGAGGTTAAATCTGTGCACTTTCTTCATATCAACTGAATAATGTTTCTATAACAGTGTATCTGAGCTATGAGTTGGTGGGGGGTTTTTTGGTTTGTTTTGTTGTTGTTTGGTTTGGTTTGGTTTTGTTGTGTTTTTTGTTGTTGTTTTTTTAATTTTGCCAGTTCTTATCTATTGTGTTATCGTTTAATAGAAACTTCCTGGAAGACTGAAGCGACATTCAGGTAAATATTTTTTATTATAAAATTTTACTAGGGTGCAAGTGAAACATACTTACCTGAGATGAAAGGTTGTCCTGGTTTTTGGTGTTTAGTCGTCCCTTAGTTAGGGTATCTGGATGTGTATGTGGCAAAGATTTAGATCTTTGCCATTTTGAATTTCTTTAAGTTTCTTTTGACTTCAGCAGGTACTTAATCTAATAAGGGCAGGCATGTCACTATAAAATTGAGGCAGAGACAGGAAATAGGCATTTATCATATGAATGAATTTCAACAAGCTTGATTTCATTTTGCTTTTTGAGAAGCAGTCTGGTATGATAAATGACAGCAAATGAAATTCTGCTTAACAGTTGCTGACCTCTTTTTTTTTTTGGTAGTATTCCTGTAGAAGATGGAATATTCAAACCTAAATACAGAAAATAGACTGCAAGCATGTTATGAAGCTCTCCATGTGTATAAAGGGTGTTCTCCAAAGCACTTTGAGTAACAAGGTCTTGCTAAGTATGAGCAATTTTGCCATTGTGTAGTTCTGTTACAAATATGGAGGGATAGAAAAATGGAGATTCTCATGACAGATGTTAGCTATGTCCCTTGATGTACATCTGGAATATCCTTGGACATAAATTGAAATGTCCGCGGAGACGTTAATTATATTGGTTGGTCACTGATTCTCTGCCCCTCTCTTGCCATACACTTAAATAATAATGTTTATCTCCTGACCACAATGGATAATCTCTATAATTTCAGAAGTATTTGTTGCTAAGGTCAAAATGAAGTGGCCTGCCAGCAAACCTGAGGAAGGGGAATAGCTCTTCTTCAGAAAGAGACAAAAGGATGGCCAGATTATTTAGCAGGGAGCGTTTGACATTGGCTATCTTCACACCATGGCTTCATTCCGTGACACAGAAAAGGTCACGGAAGGCAAGACTTTCACTGCTAGGAAGTCTTTCCAGCCACGGGAGAGCTCTCTTGTGCTGTTGGGGTTACAGAGGATACAGCATGTGTAGGAGGGTGCAGATTGTCTCATCTCACATAGTGCACGTGGACAATGAAAAAAAGCAATGATAATCCATGGAGCTGCTACTGCCAGCTGAACCACCTCTTTCAGAATCTTTTTTTGGGCACATTGTTAGATGCACTTTAGCAGAAATACACTTATTAGTATGAGGATGCAGAAAAACCTTTGGATGTACTCATCAAGATCAGCCATTCCAAACAGGGAGAATGGCAAGTATTCTCTCTGTCTCCTTGTTCTATGGGAAGTCTGTAAAAGAGCAAATTCTGACAAAAACAAGTTTTTAACTAATTCAATATTACATCTTGAAAAAAGTCAAGACACTTTACAGCCTTATTTGTAGTCAAGCAAGCATTGTGCAACAATTTATAACTGAAGGCATCCTCTCTTCGTAATATATATGTATTTATGTATGTGCGTATATACATGTCTTTATTCCTGTAGAAAAGCAGACTCTGAAAATGTGATATTCATTTCTTAGAAACATTGAGTACAGTGGTCCCTCACATCCCCTGTGTTTTCTGGATGTATTATTTCTTTTTTTCCCATACTCTTTTGTGCCTCTAAGCAAGAGGAGCAAAGGCCAACTTTGGCAGCAACTGCTTTCCTTTTGAAAACCTCTGTTCTTTGCTGCATGTCAGATGGTGTTATGGGATAGTTTCGAAACAAGATGAGTTGAGTTCAGAGAAAGTTCCCAAGCTTTGCAGAAGCTGTGAGTTTCCTCCCCTCCCCACCTTTTTTTTTTCTTTTTGACACAATCTAGTGTCAAAAGGAGTTCAGACTACAGTATGACAGAATAATGTGAAAGTGTTGTGCCTTCTTTCCAATTTAGAAGAATTGCTTTCCAAGCGGGAAGATCTCAGCATCTCCTAGTGCTGTGAAGAACGCAGCGAGTACAAAGATGCTTTGTAGTAAATGTCTCCAGGAGACCTGTTGAAGCCTGAATTTGAACTTAGCTGAGCAAGTTGAGATCCTCCCCTATATGAAATGCCTCTGAAGGTGGGACTATGAAGAGCAAGTAATCTACTGTTATATCTAATTTACTAACAAGAAAACTATGTTTACTAATATTTAATGACTTGTCACATTATGTTTTCATCATGATTTAGCCCTAGCCAGCAACTAAGTACCACCACTGATGGGATGAGGAGAATTGGAAAAAACAAACAAACAAACAAAGAACTCATGGGTTGGGATAAAAACAGTTTGAACTCATGGGATGGGATAAAAACAGTTTAACAGGACACCAAAGGAAGAGATAAACAACAATAATACTATCAGTATATACAAGCAAGGAATACACAATGCAATTGCTCACCACCCGCCAGTGCCCAGCCTGCTCCTGAGCAGCAATACCCTGCCCTGGCCAGTTTCCCCAGTTATATTATAGTCCCCCTTTGTGTCAGAGAGACATATTTTGCCCTGTAATTACATGTCTAGCAGAGCAGAGGTTTGGCCTGAGGCATATATAAAATATAGTGAGCATGATGTCACATGGTATTGAATTAATCCTTTGGCTAGTCTGGATTAGGTGTCCTGGCTGTGTTCCCTTCCAGCTTCCTGTGAAAATTAACACTCCCAGGTGATCTCAGGGCAGTTTCCTTGCAAATGCTGGTCTCCTCTCCAGTATTAACTCCTTGAGAAAGCCCTGAATCTGGTGGGAAGTAGAGTTCCAGATAGCACATTCTGGTTGGTTAGTTCTTGCCCTTGGACCCAGCTGCAGTGTTGCTCTCTCTGCATATAGTAGTATTAATTCCTACCTTCGGTTTCAAGTGGGGTTTAGATCCCTCCAAGAGTGCATCTCCTGTTCATCCCTGTCCACCTACACTTGGTGGTGTGATGAGGCATTTGGGCATCGTTAGATTGACTGAATGAGTAAATAAAGCTTTCTGCAGGATGTGTCAGTCTCTCATGTACCCTCCACAAGCTAACTGCTCACTTGACTTAATGTTGCTCAGTCTCTAGACAATTTTGAAATCCATGTGGCTTCAGGTTTGGGTTTCAGTGAAGCTGTATATGCAATTTCTTAACCTTTAACTGTTGTTTAAACTTGTACTTCCCTAACAGAGCACAAAACCAGGCACTTAACTTTATGAATATGCTTGTAGGCTTGAAAATCAGTTTGAGTGTTGTGTCAGTTTTAGGAAGAGTTGAAGGGCAGATTTTTATGTGTTTTTTTTTTCCCCCAAAAATCAGTATCTTGAAAGTATAAGACTTCTTACTACACTTAAAGAAAAGTCATACTTTTCTAAGAGTTTACATTTCTGAGAGAATAATGGTAGGGTAGCAGGGAAAGTTTGGGGGGTGGGGTGGTTGCTTTTAATTTTGCTTTTTAACTTAGATCTTCCACTGTAGGCTTTAGACTACAATGACAGAATCCATCAGGCATAATGAAGTACCAGCAGGTCCCAACTCTTGCATTTGACTCATGTCCTATTGTGCTTGGTATTCTGGATGGTGCAGAAGCTGCATGTATATCCTTGGCTTGACAACAGAAGTGCCACCCAGTTATCTCATTGACTGGTCTTTATTACACTTTATCTAGTTCGCTGATTTCACTTCAGATGTGCTAACACCTGGTCTGCATGTGGTAATGACAGCCATAGTCATATAGCTATATATGTGTGTTTAAATGCGTATATGAATATATACAAATACTTACACAGTTCTGTTGCATTATGAGTTACCATCATCTGTGGGAGTGGGCCACCAGTGTTTTCTTTCATTGCATTGATTGCCAAGGTGCCCTCAATGAGTGAATGAAAATGCATCGACTCAGAAGGTGCACATTCTAGAGATTGTTCAGAAGTGAACCGGTTGACTTTACAAGCTCAATTTTGAAAACAATCTTTTTCAGGGCACTGAAAGATAACGAGTGAGAGATCCTGCCCAGGAAACAAAAGAGACAGACACGTGGCATTAACTTTGAACAAAATCAACACCAGATTCTCTGAAGCTTGAGGCTTCATTGGAACCCAAAAGTCAGATACACGTATTTGAATGATGCAGAGGAGTGGCCTTTGTGTGTCAAGGTTGTTTTTATCTCCTAAAGCAAAATAATGACACCCGCAAAGGTGACTTTGACTTTGCTACAGGGAAGGCTTGCAATGTAGATATTGAAACAAATACAAAATGTAGAAAGTAATGAATTTTAACTGATCACATTCCTCCTTTCCCTGTGAAAACCTCCTTCTACATTTCGTAGTATGTTTCAGTTCAAATGCTCATTCTATTCAAGGACATTTCCAATTTTGTGTGAGGAAAAAAAAAATAGTGTAAAGAAAGATATAATGTGTTGAGACATAATATCCTCTCCTGTAGACTTCATGTAGTGCTATATTCTAATAGAATAAAAAAAGCATAATATTGGAGAAATTATTAACTTGTTGAGACAGATCAGGCAGAAATGGTGGTTTACAAAAAGGATACCAGTTTTGGTGGGTTTTTGTTGTTTGGTTGGTTGTGGGTTTGTTTTGTTTTGGGGGGGGGCGGTGTTCATGGGGTTTTGTTTACTTTTTTTTTTTTTTTTAAAAGCCTCAGCAATCCAGCTGCTGTGTTGGACCTACACCAAATACTTTTGGGGTTAGCTGACACATTTATACTTCCCATCTTGGAACCTGGGTCTGTACCATTTCCATCAATTAGAGGATTTTGAAGAAGCTGCCGGGCAGGTACTTCACAGAGAAACAGGAGACAAAGGCTGCAGGTGATAGCACACTGCGGGGAAGAAGAGCTGCAGAACAACCCTTATCTGCTCCTGCCTGCTGTGTCCTGTGGACGTGTTGCTCTCGCTTTGACCCAATGGGGCTGCTTCCAGCATGCACCAAGCCTTGGTGTGAGCTGTGTGATAAGCCAAAACCTGAGCAGGAGCTGAGTAAACAGTCGCAATCTGCCTCAAAAAAATCATGCAAGCATGCTAACTCTGCCAACTACATTCCTTGAAGTATTGATTTCTACGATGAAATCGGAGTTCTACATACAAGAAGCCAGATTGGCCACTACATAGTTGCACTGAGGACGATTGTGCATCAGCATGTGCTTCCTTGAGGTCTTGTCCCCAGTGATATCCTCGTGCATAAGTAATGAGTAATTACTTGCAATGCAGGTGGTTCCGTTTCAAATTCCAATAATGCTTTAAAAATGTCATTTTTCAATATTAGATTTTAGTTAAGTCAAAACAAAGCCAAAAAATTCAAAAGGAGAAAAATGAGGAAAAAAAGTGATGTTCAGTGGAAGTTTAGGTTATGTTTTGATTTTCATACATTCCTGGTTTCAGCAGGAAAGCCCTCCTACTCACTGTGGGAGAAAGTGTTTTTCAAGCCCTGTCTTTCAAGTTGGAAATTTAAATGCAGCATCATTGTAGGTGCAGGTGAGACTGAAAACGTGTAACAGGACTTAAAATACGGATATAAAAGACTCTTCATCAGGTAGACATAGGTAAAAATGTACAAACCCAGTCCTGTATGCTCCTGACGGAAATTACACCCTAGAAAATTCGTTGTCAGGATCAGATTATAGTCAATGGATTTTAATTTGCTTTACTGCCTAGCATGTTGTGCATCTTCTTGAGCATGGCAGCTCATTCCAGTTTTGATGCGGATACAGGAGTACAAAGTGGGTTTGTTGTTAATAGGCTAACAGTACAGGATGAGAGAAAGAGGGAAAGAGCTATTAATTTGTGATACATGGGAGTGTGTTTGAAAGAGGATTATGTGAGCTGGTTTCAAAAGTAGTTGTGCATTCTTCTGCTAGTTTCCTGTGAGGGCTGGTGAACATTTACAAGCTATGGGTCTTTAATAATACTGATAGACCTTTGTCTGCTCAGCCCCCTGAGTTGGAGGACCACTAGTGTGGGATCAGTGACTTTCCATTTGTAGACACTGAAAATGTAAGAGACCCAGTTGCATCAGCTGAATATTCACAAGTCCATGGGGCCTGATGGGATTCATCCCACAGTACTGAAGGAACTGGCGGATGTTACAGCAGAACCCCTCTCAATCATCTGCCACAAGGAGTCTGGGGAGGTCCAAGCTGATTGGAAGCTAGCCATTGTTATTTTAATCTACAAAAAGGACATGAGGGAAGACCCAAGGAACTACAGACCTGTTAGTCTAACTTCAGTTCCTGTAAAAATTATAGAGATTATACTGCATACTATTGAAAGGCATTTAAAGAATAATGCGGTCATCATAGAATCATAGGATGGTTTGGGTTCAAAGGGACCTTCAAAGGTCATCTACTCCAACACCCTGCAATGAGCAGGGACATCTTCAACTAGATCAGGTTGCTCAGAGCCCCATCCAGCCTGGCCTTGAATGTTTCCAGGGATGGGCAGGTGCAGTCAACATGAGTTCACAAAGGGAAAGTCCTGTTTAACTGATTTGATATCCTTCTATGGTAAGGTCAGCTACCTAGTGGATGAAAGGAATGTGGTAGATGTAGTTTTTCTGGATTTTAGCAATGCTTTTGATACTGTCCCTCACAGCATCCTTCTGGACAAGTTGTCCAGCTGTGGGAAGAGCAGGTTCATGGAGTGCTGGGTGAAGAAGTGGCTGAAGGGCAGAGTTTAAAGGGTTGTAGTAAATGGGTCTACATCTGGCTGGCGAGTGGTCACCAGCAGTGTTCCTCAGGGTTCAGTTCTAGGGCCAGTTCTGTTCAATATATTTATCAATGATCTGGATGCAGGAGTTGAATGCAGCATTAGCAAGTTTGCTGATGATATGAAACTGGGAGGTGCTGTTGACTCTCTTGGGGGACAAGAGGCCTTGCAGAGGGATCTAGATAGATTGGAGCATTGGGCTATGATTAATTGGTTAATTAATTTAACAAGTTGAAATACTGGATTCTGCACCTAGGACAGAGTAATGACAGGCACAAGTATAAACTGGGAGAGGAGTGGCTTGAGAGCAGCCCTGCAGAAAGGGGTCGTGGGGGTGCTGGTTGACAGAAGGCTCAGGATGAGTCAGCGGTGTGTGCCCTGGCAGCCAAGAGGGCAAACCTTATCCTGGGGTGCATCAAACACGGCATAACCAGCCAGGCATAAGAGGTGATTAGCCTGTTGTGTCCAGTGTTGGTGTGGCCTCACCTTGGCTACTCCGTGCAGTTCTGCAACTCACAATTGAAGATGAAGGTCCTTGAGTGTACCCAGAGGAGGGCAACAAAAGTGATGAAAGGGCTGGAAGGATTGTCCTATGAAGAGCAGCTAAAGACTTTGGACTCGTCTAGTTTGGAGAAAAGGAGGCTGAGGGGTGACATCATTGCTCTCTACAGGTTCTTGAGGAGGGGATGTGGAGAGGGAGGTGCTGATCTCTTCTCTCTGGGATCCAGTGACAGAATGCGTGGGAATGGTCCAAAACTGTGCCAGTGAAGGTTTTGACTGGACATGAGGAAATGTTTCTTTACTGAGAGGGTGGTCAAACACTGCAAAAGCTTCCTAGAGAGGTGGTTGATGTCCCAAGCCTGTCAGTGTTTAAAAGGCATTTAGACAATGGCCTTAATAATACGCTTTTACTTTTGGTCAGCCCTGAATTGGTCATGGAGTTCGACTGGGTGATCATTTTAGGTCCCTTCCAACTGAAACAGTCTATTCTGTTCTGTACCCCTTGGATGTTGCCTCTTTCCTCTTCCAGACAGTATCAAGACAGATCAGATGAATTGTCTGAAAGGTGCTTATTTCTCAGTGCTGACAAGAGGAAGGGGAATAGTAGGGAAAAGCTTAGATTAGGCATCAGAAGTTAGATGACATAAGACTTGCCCTGTCTGTTTTTTGAAACGCTATTAAGATGGTCAAAAATGGGAAAAGAAAACAAAAGTGATGAGGCGAAATGCAAGCAATGGTTTGAGAGAATAGAGTCTAATCCTTGAAACATGCTGTTTGGAGGGTCACTCAAATGCCTTACCGCAGCTGGGCAGTCTTCTTCAAACCATAAGCACACATGAAGAGAAAACAGTAAATGAATTGTCCAGACCTGTGTCCTGAGTGTAACACAGAAAGGTGAGAGATCAAGCTTTCTTGGAGAAAGGTATCATTTGAGCCTTTTTAAGCCTATAAGTTCAGCAAATGCTTCTGAGAAAACCCTGTACTCTCCCCTTTCCTCTTCTGTCAATATTTATTTTAATATCCATTTTCTAGAGAGTTATAGGTCATTGTTTGCTCTGCTGTTTGTCTTGGCATAGGCTAAAAATCCAGTGATTGTAATGCAAACACAAAGGTAAGTTAAGATTTATGGAAAGATCTGCTAGAATTGGACTGATGTGTGAAAACACTTCCATGCCTTGTAAACCTAAGCTTATTGGTACGTGGAGGAGTCTAATAGAGATGGTGTCATCTGGGAGCTGGAGAGTCATTACAACTTAATCACTCTTTGCTTGCTTTGGGGAAAAGAAAGAATTCCTTAACTGGTGATTAGTTTTGTTTTATAATTTATTTTAAAGAAAAAACGAACAAACAAAAAGAAACCCAAAACCAAACAAAAAAAACTCCCCCAAAAAACAAAACAAAAAGAGGTCCAAAATTAAGGGGGAAATAAGATTTTTCAGGATTTTTCAGATGTTTGTTGGCTTTGTTGTTGTTTTTAATTAGCAGTATTCTAGAAGTAAAAAGAAATCTCAGCCCCCCCCCAAAAAAAAAAAAAAANAAAAAAAAAAAAAAAGATGAGTAAGTACAAAGTCGTTATTGAGGGGGCAGTTGCACATGGCTCAGGATCAGCTTTTTGTGTACAGACCAAAGAATCTTCTCTTTTTTATTAAACGATTGTGGTTAGTGTGTGACAAGTATGGCATTGTTTTGTGAAATATAGTCCTTAGACTTCTTTTGAAGGGAGGAAAAAAAACATCCTGCTTGATTTATAGAGAAAAAATCCTTAAGCTGTAGGTGACATTAGCAATAAAAATGTCAGGCACTGTAGTGTATAATACATGGCTGTGCTGCGATTTCACTGTATTTAACGTTATGGGACAATAACCAGGACTTCTGCACTTCTGACTACTCATTTTGAATGCAGCTTTTCTAAAGAGAGTGACAGTTTCATATTGCTAGGGAACAAAATGTAGCTATCTTAACTACTTCAAGCTTTGGCCTTCCTCTACATAAGTCAGCAGGATTTACTTATCTCCTATGGGAGAAAAACAAAACCTTAAGAATATGACTAAAGAGGGAATTTTCAGAGAAAACTTATTTTATTTACATCAACTTAGTGACTGAGCTCTCTGCTGGAAAGCTTTTCTCTGTTCCTGATTACAAGAGATGTTTTCATCCAAAATCTATTTACATCCTGCATGAATATTTTGTCCTTCCACTTCTACTCTTCAAAGAAAAAAACATGTTTAATGTGTATATATCTCAAGATTTAAAGTTTTCAACACAGAGGCAACAGCCAGAATACTTTACACTGAGAAAGGATGACTACGGCCCCTGTAAGTGCCTTGCATGATTGACTTTTTTGCATTGCATGTTTTGACTTTTCAGTCCCTTTTTACGTTATATCTGAGATAAATGCTGCTGAATATCTTTGTTCTTATTCATCCATACATCAACAAATGATGAACAAACCCGAATTTGTTTTTCCTTGTTCTTCAGTGAGGATTAAGGTGGCTAGTGTGGATCAAGTCATTACAGGACTTCACATTAGGTTAATAGAAGATCATGTAATTGCCTTAACACTTCAGCAGTTTTACTGCTGGAATTGCAGAGATGAATGTTCAACAGCAGGATGAGATCATCTTGGTCTTACATTCTCCCTGTATCCGCTCAGAGATGGCAGAGCATTGCCAAAAACAGGGGAAGCTGCGAACAGAGGTGCAAGCGTTTAATCATAGCCAAGAGATGGTGCTTACACAGGAAAAGGCAAGTGACAGAAATAGCATCAGTAATTAATACTGAGTGACTTTTTGGAGTCACTTCTGATTTCCACCTGCTGACTTAATGGAGGTTAAATCCATGTAATGGATGGTAAGTTACATCCAGCGGACTCTGTTCTACTAACTGGCCTTGCTGTTCTCTCCAGTGTCTTATGTGACTATATAACTAAAATAGAAACTCTGATCCAGTTGGTTTAATACTTTTGTATACGGTAATGCACAGAGTTACCATTAAATCTGTTTTTATTCCTGGTTTTTATTTTGGTATTGAAACACTGGTTCAATTCTGCTTGTTTCTTAAAACCTCTCATCGTACAGGAGCTGAGTTCTAATGAGCAACTTGGCCGATAGATTTGCAGGCACATTTTATAGGAGGACGAATGTGAGTTAGAAATAAAATTTTAGTGCTAGGCTACCATGATCCAGTCATTATAAAGACAGTTTAAAAATAATGAAAACATTCTCACTGGATAAAAGTTTTGAATGAGCTATGTGAATTATAAGCGTTAATGCTGGATTACCAAAGTCACTTAGGATCAGTTTTATGAAGGTACTGCAGTATGTAAAATTGCATGTAGATATTTTGTGGAATTAACAAACTTAAATGTCAGTGAGGGCCTCAGTGATAAGATTAATAAAAAAATCTAGCTATTTCGGCACTCCGGCTGAATCTTTTTAATGAGACTAAATTTTCTAAGGGAAAGAAAGTAACACTTTTGAAAGTTGAACTCTAAACTGTTTGAAACCGTACATGAAGAATAAAGAGACATGTTACTGTTGTACTTGTTTCTGGTAATTATACATCTAAGGCGCTTCTGAAAAAGGAAAATGGAAAATTGTATCCAGTTAGAATAGTAGCAGCAAGTTGAAGACCAATGGGAAAACTGTCTTTAATGTGATGAGGAGTAGTGATACGATCTCTGAAACAGGGATGTGGATGAGCTTTCCTTATTCTTCTGCCTAAAACAAATCTTTGGATTTCTTATTTCATTGGTTGAGCTGAAAAAATTGAGACTTTTCTCTTTCTGCATTTCAACTCAAACTATGTAGCACAGCCTCTGAATAGAAAGTAGAATAATATAAATGAAAGAGATCTAAAAATAAAATTAAAGTAATTTCCAGCTAGGTCTATATAAGCACTAAAAACAGAAATAAAGATTTCATAGTTTCACTGTAGCATCCAGCAATGAAAATCAATGAATATGAACCAGGTTCATAGTATTAAAACAAACCATCAGCTTGCAGTAGGAAGTAAAACAAGAGGTGCAACATTCACAGTAGAATAGCAGATGGAGCGAGCAGATTAATGGTAATATTTTAAATGCATTTTTGTGTATGTGTCTGTGATCTTTTATTACAAGAGAAAATCCAGTCAATTAAACGTATGTTGTTCATTGAAGTCCAATTACCTTTAATACACCTGGGAACACATGGTGGATTGACCCCAGCCAGCAACTAAGCACCTACAAGCTGATTGCTCACTGTTCACTATGCCCCAATCAGTGGGATGGGGGAGAGAGTTGAGAGAGCAAAATAAGTGAAACAAAGCTCTGTGTGCAAGCAAAGAGGAATAAGGCATTATTCACTGCTTCCCCTCAGCAGGCAGATGTTTAGCCACTTTTGTAGGTGGGCAGGCTTCAGCAGCATAATGCTCACTTGGGAAGATGAACACTCTAACAGCAAACGACCTTCCTTCATCCTCCTTTCCCTGAACTTATATTGTGGAGCATGACATCTTGGACTACAGGATATCCCTTTGGTCACTTGGGGTCAGCTGTCTCAGCTGTGTCCTCTCCTGACTTCTTGCCCAGCACTCAATGAGGACATTGCCGTTCAAGCCTATTTTTGCCTGGTTTTACTCCGGAGTGTCTGGTTGCTGCTGGTGTTACTGTGCCTAGTGGAGGCTATTCATGCTGGTCAGAAGCAGGTGCTGCTGGAGGTTCCTGCTGTGCCTTGTTATTCTCAAGACATCCAAGGGTTTCACTTGGCCATTTTGCTAGACCAGTTTCACCATTTTCTTGCGTCAACTAAATTCCATAATAAATCCATCAAGACATGTAAATCTCTGTTCACAGCTGGAGATGATTTATTTTTACTGCTTGAGAGGCTTGATTTTTGTTGCTAACTTGTTTTTATCAGGTGAAGTTTTGGAATTTTGTTGGAAATTGGTTCCCAGTGTGTACATTGCTAGTATGGGATGGCATAATCACCCCTTCAGCTATCAACAGAGGCTGCCTGGCTGGACTTGACATTAGTTTAACTTGTTTCGATTGCAGCAAAGGACTCTATAGTCTTTGCATCACTGTTGCCTTCATTTGGACATGCTGAATTCCACATGCATGTGAATCTCATGTTTTGGAATAGCTTAATTTTGGGAGCCATAAAGTTGACCTGTCTTTTGGATGGTGACTGAATCATAGCATAGAATCATAGAATAGTTTGGGTTCAAAGGGACCTTCAAAGGTCATCTAGTCCAACATCCTGCAATGAGCAGGGACATCTTCAACTAGATCAGGTTGCTCAGAGCCCTGTCCAGCCTGGCCTGGAATGTTTCCAGGGATGGGGCATTTACCACCTCTCTGGGCAACTTCTTCCCATACTTTACCACCCTTTGCTACTTAAGATAAAACACAGCTGGACACTCAGTGCCACTGGGTACTTTCGTTTCCAATGCATAGACTGTTGCTGTGTTTAAAGCACAGGAATTGGGGCTTTTGATCAGTACTGGAAATACACAGGAGGCAACTCTGAGTTACACATTGACATTGCATTTATATGACACATTTGCTAATATTTCCACTACTGCCGAAAAAGCCCAACCCTAATGGTACCTTTGGTTTTAAGTGTTTGAATTTTTTTAACCTGTAATTATACACTCTCGTGAGATATAGCAATTTTAAATTGAACGGACATCCATGCCTACCTTTAGCTTATTTCTTCCTGAAAATTATTGTTTTAGAATGATAAAAGTGTATAATAAACAGAGATTATTTGTAACTGATACAGAATATCTCTCAGAATACCAGAAATATGGAGCTCTTGAGAGCTGAGAACTGTCTTTATACCATCTCCGCTTTTTTAATGAATAGAATCTGTTTTTAAAGTATTAAAGATGTGTTTAAAATTGCTGTTTCAGTAGACCTTTTCATATTTTCCTTTGCCTGGAGCAGCTGATGTCCCCCTGAATCCTGAACAGCATATTTGTCTGCGCAGTTGAAGAATCCTTATAGCTCTGCCTGTGTAAACACAATTCCAGTTGCTTCTGAACGCCCTAGGAGTGTGTCAGAGTTAGGTAAATAAACTAACTACATTAATTGCTTCTACTTCCCTTGAGTGCTTCCACTTTGTGGGTTTTACAGTAATGTTAATGTATTGCAATCCATTATTATCTGTAAAATTAAAATTTTCTTTCTTTGCCTGCATCTGCCACTATTAATTCAGAAGCTCTAATAAATGCATTAAAAGGGGGAAGTAATAAGCAAAAGAAAGTCCCTCTGGGAATGTATAATTTCACTTTTACTTATGACCCTTCATGCTGTGTTGGAAGAAAATAAACAGTGTTAACATGTGAAGTTAGCACACATCTAAAGTGAGACTACAAAGCAAAGTCGTAAAACCCTCCTGTAGCTGTTGCATTTATTCTAGAAATGGCAAGAATGAGACAAAGTGCGTGCAGTGATGCACTGAAAGCAGGTCTCAGATTCACATTGATGGACTGGGGGTCATGTGGAAGCTGTGAGCAGTGTCATGCTTTGAACTGGGAAACTACCTAGTGGAGCACACTGTGTCTGTCATTTTTATCAAGTAAAATGATAAACCATCAGGAAGCTGAGATTTATCAAGGAAAGAAGGAAAATCCCATAGGGACCTGTGTGTGGACACAGCATATAGTAAGAAATAAGGTGGCTGAGCGGGCAGATGAAACTTAAACAGAGCTCGTAGTTTTGATTTGAAAATAATTGCCTTACCACCATTTGGGGTGCTGACCAATACTAAACATGCCTTTCTCCCACTAATTTAAACAGATGTTCAGTTTAGCCGTTGTCTGACTTCAAAGGAGAAGGTGAGCATGAGATAGCCCATGACATTTTGAGCAACTGGGATTTAGTCAGAGAGAGGTTCACAGAGATCCAGGCAAAGTAAAATAAGAAATCAGGATGGGAGCAAGATGGTGAAAAAAAGGGAAATAAAATGGAGGAGGAGTGGATGTTTTGGAAGCCTTTATATTTTAAAAGCTTTTTGCAAGGCTGGGCTTAGGCAGAAAAAGGAAAAGCTGAACTGCATGGAGCAGAAGAAACATTTGAAAGCAGCGTGGCCACCCGAGAGGAGCCAGGAAGATAGCTGCATATAGGGAATGTACAGGGAAGCGTGCGGCAGAAGAAGAAAATGTGCTTAATTCCATTTGCCAGCATTGCACTGTATCCTGCTGGGGCTTCTTTGGGCCTCCCCTGGAGTTTCAGAGGAGATGCTGTTTCAACACCTTACTACAGAAGACACATCTGATAGCTGTGACCTACTCGACAGCCTGTCTTGGAGCACCCTGGCCTCACAGGGGTTCTTCTCTCTTCTCTGCTGAGGGAGCAGCTGCAGGAACACTTGCAGGCACAAGTGCCAGGACACAAGCTGTGCAGGGCAGGTAAACAGCAGCCCAGGGTATAGGAAGTGGGCCTTTCCCGTGGGTAGGATGTGACAGATGTCCTGCTGTTTCAATGAGATAATCTTATACCATTAGTCTAATCACTGCAATTAGTCATGCTGTGCTCACTGGTGATGTCCTTTGGGATGTGTTTCAAAAACCTCCTCCTGTTATGTGCCTGGAGGGTGCTGGATTTGGGAGTAAAGAGCAACAGCGCTGTTTCTGTTATCCACTGTAACAGGAGAGATCTGAGCAAAGAAGGCAGTTGTGGAGCATGACTTTCAGCAGTCACAATAAAAAATATTCGTGGAGGAGTGTGGGTGAAAATTAGGAAAGGGAAAAGTTAATTGTGCCGGATGAGATGTATATATTTATACAGGGGCAAGTTAGCCCCTGTTGGCTTATTTGTCTCAGGGGGTTTCTACCTTTAGCATATGTTCTAGAGGAAGACTGTCAGTCTACAGCTGCTAGGGTACTAACAAATCCAGGAACAGGCATGTAAAGTTCAGTGATAAGGTTTTTATGCAGACATAAAGCAATTGCTGTGAAATAAGAGAGGGTCTTTAATTTAATGAGGTTTAAAAATGGGTATGGCCCACAAGGCTGTACAAATCCCTCTTGATTTTCTAATGTGCAGCAGCATTGGGCTTTGCAGAATAAACAGAGCTAATAGTTTCTAGGAGGTGGTCTGATCCATTGCTTGAGAAGCTGAGAGCTAGGGCTTGTTTTCCTTGAGTCAGTCCTTCTTCTGTCTTAAAATGTTGAACAAAGCCATGAAACTTCGTGGGTGTTTGTAAAGCTTTGTGAATTGCTGCAATGAAAGATTATCTTCTATGAAGTATACGGTGTTATTCCTAGGCTCCTGTGGGGTGGAGTACCCTCCTTGTGTGTGCATTGGACTTAAGGACTGAATAGTAACTGTTGAAGCCTTGAATATTTACAATGAATTGTTGAAGAAGAATGGAAAAATGGATAAACTGTCTATTAATGTAGGTAAAGAAACAGAAATGCATTTAGTGAGCATAAATCTGTATTTGCCAGCCTTACAAGAACATAAAAACTCTGTTGAAGTAGATCAAAGCAACTTTAACTAATGTTAAGAAGAGCTTCTCTCTGGGAATAAGGTAAATATCAGACAATAAGTAACTGCAAAGCCCCCTGGAAAATGCTATAGAAATACACACTTTGCCACTTGTGTCCTACATTTATTAAAAAGCATCAAATATGATTGTACTCTCAGCAATATGTTTCCTGAGTTCTCATTAGGAGATGCTGATCTACATTTAGTTACACTGTTGTCTCACTTCCAGAAATGTCAGATTTCTGCTCCTTTGAACAGTTTTATCAGCAATACTTTCGGTTTCAGAGCAGTACATCATCATTCGTTTCTCTGCCCCTCCCACTGCCTTGTACATACAATGCAAAATTTATCTTGCTAGTTTATATGCAGACTCAAAATTTTAGTAGGCAGAGGAAGTACTTCTAAAGAAGAGCTCTGATTTTTTAAAAGTAGTGCAAAAGTGACAGCAAGATGGTCTGTATTTATTGTCTCCGAATGATTTCTTAGTTTAGCGGGGGAAAAAGAAATATATTCTCATCCTTTTAGTATGTTATAAAAGTTTTATACTAACAGAATTCTAATGACATCAGTAACAATGCAGCACTGTAAAAGAAGTATAACATAATGGAAGCAAAGCATAGTGGTCCTACTTACCAAGTCAGAGTTAAACTTTTAGCGTGAGCATTAAGTTTGGTATTTTTGGTTCATCAATGACAATATTTTGTATTCAAGACATTTAACATTAGAGTACTATAAAACCACTGTGACTTCATATTCTGGGCATTGTAGAGATCTAATGCTGGTATCTAATTGATGAATTAGACACTTTTACCTTGTTGTTATATATGTACCATCACTGCTGCTATATCCATAAGAGTAATTCTGGCAATAAGCATTAAGTGATATCATCACTCTTCCAGATAGTCTCAGGAGAAGCCAAAGGATGATGTCATGTCTAAGCATTCCTTTAATCCTAGTTGTATCTTTTAATGCTGTGATTAATGTGTGTTTCTGCAATACTGTGAAGAATCGCAGTCTGAAGCTACATGGGATTTTTGTCTTGGACTGTCCATTTTTCAACTTCAGCAGCGGAAATAAATACTTTCCAAGAAAAACTATGTGTTTTTTAGATTGGTCTCTATATATCTGCATACATATATAGGTGGTACACATATATGCTTGGTTTAGCTTTTATAATTTGGCTCTTTTTTTCATACCCATGTCCCAGTCCTAGAAAAAGATCAGATGAGATTGTCAGAAAAGTTTCTTGGATTGAGATTTGTTGTGATTTATTTCTTTTTTTTAATTATAATTTTTCTATACTAATAACAGCCTTAACACACTTGCATTTCTATTGCCAGAAATGCTTTTGCTGAAATAATTAGACTTCTTTTTTTTTTTTTTAGTTCTACACACTAACATAAATCATACCAACAAAAGACAATGTCATTGCTATAGGCTGTGCCTATGATAGAATTAGCTGCTTCAGTTGTGCCAAGATGGGTTGTACTTGCATAATGATACCAGCAAACCATTTCTGAAGTAGACCTTGCCTGAGGCACAGGCTTAACTTTACATACTGCAAATAATTTAACTGATTTCAGAAATTATTTATAAGACAAAATCTTGGCTCCTGCATTCCACAAACTTCAGTGGAGCTAGAAGCCACCAATGAGGTATAAAGCATTTTCAAACTGCGGACTAGAGCTGATAGAATCCCTGGGGCTACAACAGAGGTAGAAATGGATCTTTCGATATTGAAGAAGAAGTAAGAGATTTGTGGGTAAACTGTGGAAAACTTAGCAATGATATGTATTTTATTATTGATGTGAAATAGAGAGGGGAATGGGCAGAGGCTTGCATATAAAGTAATAATATTGCCAAAGGGATGGTCTAAGAAAATGGCCTTTAAAGCAGCATCTTGGATAAAGAGTTGTAGAACAAGATTCTATTTGTCAAGAGAATTTTATCTCTGCAGAGGAGAGGATGCTGTGGATGGCTATTAGCGATGCTATGTGGAAACCATCTACCAGGCTGAGATATAGCTTAGATACAAGATATGATAATCAAGAGCAAGCTCCAAGATGAAGATGATACTCGAGTTATGAGCTGGTGCAACAGGAAGGTGCTGTTATTATTCACAAGTCACGTGGAAAGAAGATTTTCTTCTTGGGAAGAAAGCTAAGGTATTGACTTTAGCACAACAGCAGTAGCATGGCCAAAGCTACTGAAGGGGCTAAGAAGTTGTAAAGGCATTGCTAGAAGCTGTTCCCATTGACTGTAAGAGTATAAACAGAATATTTCTGGGCTGGATTTGTTTGGAAGGAATGCTAGATAATTACTGTAGTGATCTCAGAGCGGCTTGTGTGTTTTGGCACGGATTTTTGAAGATGAGAGGGACTAAAGCATATTTAAAGTTTATTTGTATTATGAAGGGAAGAGGTAGAAGGAGAGAAGGTTGGTTTCAGGGGAACGAGAAGAGATCACCCTCATAAACAGAGTTGGTTACAGGTGGAGACCCTTTTAATGCAATCATAGAACCATAGAATGTCCTGAGTTGGAAAGGACCCGCAGGGATCACTGAGTCCAACTCCTGTCCCTGCACATGACAACCCCACATTTCACACCATGTGTCTGAGGACGTTGTCCAGTCTCTTCTTGAACATTGTCAGGCTTGGAGCTGTGACATCTCCCTGGGGAGCCTGTTCCAGTTCCACCACCATCTGGGTGAAGAACCTTTTCTTAATGCCCAACCTGAACCTCCCCTGGCACATCTTCCTGCCATTCCCTTGGGTTCTGTCATTGGTCGCTAAAGAGAATCAATCAATAATCCCTTCAACAAGAAAATTAATGACTTGAACTGTAAATGAGGCAGTCACATTGGGCTAGTAATGTAACCGCATGGTCTACAACATACACGTAATGAGAACTTGGTCCTGTAAGTTTGACTATTTTTTGTGATTTGTTTGAATGCATGTATGTCTGATTCTGGGTGCATTTAAAGGATGTTTATTCTGGCATTTGAAAGGCATGATGGACATGTACGTGAGATCCTGAGGGCTAAAGCAGGGTGAGAGCAGTGTCTTCCTGATGTCATGCATCAAATATTGCATGGGACAGGCTGAGCTGCTGCAAATGCCACATGAAATGCTTAACCATCCAGGAATTATTCCGTGCCTTTCTGGTATCTTAGGCATGTGTTCATGCCCTAGCTGAGAATGCTTGTCCTGTGCTCCAGAAGACACATGCTCCTGGTTCTTCTCACCCAGTTTTGCACTCCGTTGTGCAGTATCACTGGTACAAGTTAGACTACTTATTTTGCCGCTGTTGTCCTTTTTAAAATTTGTTTTCTAGAGCTTTGACCAAAATTTTCATCACCTCTTAATGTAGTCAGCTTGCTACGTTCAGGTGGGCTAACTGAGGCATTGCATTAATACTGATACAGAGGGGGACTTGTTGAATGATGGTATAATGTGAATGGTTTCAGCTAATTAGCACCTGTGTTTCCATTCCATTTTATTTTCTTCAAGCAAATATATTAACGGACCATCCCGAAGTTGTTAGAAGACAAGTAGATAGCAAGTGTTTCCTGTTCATAAACACCACTGTGAAAATGCAGTGACTCAGTTTTGCTCTGGTTGAGCATGCTCAGCACCGAGTTGCATTAATAGGACTTACACATGTACTCTGAGTGCAATGTACCCTATAGCCCCCGAGTAATGAGAAACCCTTATCTCACGTTTCCATATTGCTGCATGGAACAAAAGCCATTGTAAAAACAAATCCACCCGATCCCTCCATGGGAATTTTGTCTTGCTTCTTTCTTCAGGAGAGCTAATTTGCAATGAGACAACCCAAAGCTGACAAAAGAGAGCTTTGTTACTTTCTGCTAGCTTACACTGAGACAAGGGGAGACTTCTTGACACACTGCCGTCACTGTCTAGACTAGGGGTGTCAAGCACATTTCACCCTCACGGCCAAATGTAATTTTAGGACTGTATGAATGTAAGGGTAGTTACATTTATACAGTCCTAAAGAACAGTCCTAAAATTACATTCAGCCCTTTGAAGGCAACCACGAGGCTGATGTGGCCCCCGGTGAAAATGAATTTGACACTCCTGATCTAGACCTTTTCTAAGCTTTAACTTCTCCGGCTGCAGAGATTGTGAGGTGAAAATCAGCTCTCCTGAAAATGCTGTGCAGTTTCCATAGGATGAAATCACTGTCTGCAGGTTAGACTGTGACTCCTGATTTACCAAAGTGTCACTGTGTCCAAGTGGCTTCAGCCAACTCTGAATTCTAAAAGCTGTAATAAATACCAGTATTGGCAAAGAAGCCAACCTGAGCACTTACCTGCCCTACTCTGCTGTTTGCTGCCCTACCAGCTGTGTGAATGTGGCTGTCACAGTTTAGTCCCAGACAGCAACTAAAACCATGTGCTACTCTCTCATCTCTCCCCACCCCTGGTGGGATGGGGAGGAGAATCAGGAAACAAAAGCAGCTACTTTTAAGTCACTTCGACCACTGAGAAAGGAGGACATGGCTGTAGTTGCTTTCCCCCTCTCATCATTCCATTGTGCAGCAAATAACATGGAGGACCGTTTGTACTTCCCTTAGTAACTAAGCCTCTACTGGAGATAATGACAGCTGACAGGAGTAGCCAGTCATGACTGCAGCTAGTGTTATTTCTCTCCCATTGCAGGGAGTGCAATGGTCCATAGCTGTGCAGGGTCCTGCAGTTGCTGTCTGGGGGGACAGGCAAATGATAACTACCCTTGGCAGCCATTACATTCTTGCAGCTCTACTGCAGGCATGGGATTATCTTGATGCTTCTCAAATGTTCCTCTTTTCATACTCTCATCAGACACACACATCATGCTTCCAGTTTAAGAAATGTCGTGGTAGTGCATGTTCTCTAATCCATATTACAGAACCATGTTCTTCCTCCATCTTGTATTCTCGGAGAATGTACATTGGAAGAAACATCTACAGTTTCCTCCTATGGAAGTTTCATACGTTTGGCAAGGGTATTAATATATACATTAATAATCTGTAAGGTTAGAGCCGTCCATTCGTGATGGTCATCGTAACAGGTGAGGAGAATGAACATCACTGGAAGTCCACAAAAGCACAGGCAGCTTCAAAAAAATGTCAAAAGTTGCTCCTTGTGGATGGTGACATTAGCCTCCAGAGAGCTATGCGCTGCTGAAGGTAATTTCTGGTATCCAAGCTATCCTACCCTATTCCCAAAGTATAAGAAATCTTATTATCTTGACTTTACAGATTAGATTGGAAGTATAGTAAGTAATTAAATGATTTACCCAAAGTTAGAGAAGTGGCTTGTGTCAGAGCCAGGGTTTGAATCATAAGCACCTGAATCTCAGACTGGTGCTTTAGCCTCTAAAGGAGACACAGTTCTGGATGAAAGTCCCCCGACTATTGGTTCCATGGTGAGAATTAGTGGGCCTGGTGGTGGTCCGGACTATCACCACCTTTCCTTTCGCTGGCTCTGACCAGAGAGGAGACTGGTCAACCAGCACCTTACCAGGCGTGACACGCCATGTCTGCTAACTGACCTGGGCTGGCTTTCCTGGAGCCCTGTCAGTTGTTTGAACACTTGGATGGAGGAGACTGATCCAGTGGTCAGTCCCTGAGCCAATGTCTGCTGCTGTGGGTGCCGTAGCAGGACACGGGCCCTGTGAGGTCCTCTGGCCTCACATGAGACAGCCAGACCAGCACCAGCCTATTGACCGGCCCATTACAGCTCAGCAGATCAGGCATGGTGCTACCCTCACCCGAGGCAGGGTGAATTCTTCACATGGACGATTCAGGTTGGCTCGGTCTTCTGGAACCGTTGATGCTTACCCCCGTCTATGCCTTACCCTGACTGTGAGCTGGAGGGACGACAGTGGTGTATGCACATCTGTGGGCCATAAGATCTAGCAGCAATACCATCAGCTGTACACAGCCCCTGGTTCCAAAAATTCCATCTAAAAACAGATGTTGCCCTCGTTCTGATTCAGCATTACTGGATTTGACTCAGTGGATGAGCCACCATTACTTAACTTGGAAAAGGGAGGTGCATGCTTGCATGTATGTTCAAAATCTAGATTGCTGTTCTGGATAAGAGAAGCCCGTGGTCAGTCACAGTTGCAGCTTTGGGGAAGTGACTGACCAGAAAAATGAGTGTTAGCTAAATGTTTTTCGCTTTTGTGTTTGTGTGAGAGAAGCTGTACATGCTCTAATTTGGTAAAAATTCAACTTCATCTTTTAATTAGAAGTTGTTGTTATCTAAAAACTTTGCAGCCCTCCCACATATCTCCTGACAGCTTGGGCTGTGTGGCACAGACAAGCTAGGATGGCTCTAAGTGTCAAAATATGCTTCTCATTCTTGTGTGTGTATATGTATCAATATATTATCAAGTAAAATAAAACCCAACAGTGTGACAGATTACGTTTCTTTAATTGTCATCACTCTTTCAGTGAATGTATGGCTGTCAAGAGAAATTTGCATTTCTAGAAACCCTGGAAACCTTGAATCGCCTAGGCTGAAAAGAAGGCCAGGCCTTGCTCTGCGTACTTCTTGCTGGAACATTGCTGGAGGTGGCTGAGCTGATTTAAATATGTTTGGGTTTTTATTATTTTCTCTCACTTTGCTATTTACATATCAGGCTGTATTTCAGGTAGAACTCTGGCCTCAGCTTTTTCAGAAACTTTTATTATATGTGGGAATAAAGAAGTAGGAAGCTTGTCTCCTGAGAAATCTGGTTCTTCAAGTTTTCCTGCTAGGTGGCCCCTGCTGCAGTGGTGTTTGTGGATCAAGAAGCCTGTGCACTCTAAGGAATTAGAGAAGGTTTGTGTTTCCTGTTCAGAGGTGTACATGATATAGCAGTAGGCTGGAGCTGGGAATCTCTTAGCTAAATTGTGCTTAACTTGGGCAACCTGGACTACCTTAGCAGAAGCTGAAGGTACATGGGCTTCTCCTGGTGGCCACTCCCAGGTTCTTTTCCACTGGCCACCTTTCCAGCTACTCTTCACCAAGCCTGTGGTGTTGCATGGGCTTGTTGTGACTTAACTGCAGGACCCACCACTTGGCCTTTTTGAACTTCATGCAACTGGCCTTAGCCCAATGATCCAGCTGGTCCAGATCCCTCTGTAGAGCCTTCCTACCCTCCAGCAGATCAATACTCCCACCTAATTTGGTGTCATCTGGAAACTTACTGAGGGTGCACTCAATCCCCTCATCCAGATCATTAATAAAGATATTAAACAGAACTGGCCCCAATACTGAGCCCTGAGGAACACCACTTGTGACCGGCCGCCAACTGGATTTGACTCCATTCACCACAGCTCTTTGGACCGGGCCATCCAGCCAGTTCTTTACCTAGTGAAGAGTACACCCATCCAGGCCATGAGCTGCCAGTTTCTCCAGGAGAGTGCTGTGGGAAATAGTGTCAAAGGCTTTACTAAAGTCCAGGCAGACAACATCCACAGCCTTTCCCTCATCCACTAAGTGAGTCAGATGACACAGTTTGTTTCAAAATTGCACTTTTTTACCACTAAAAATAACTTCTTGTCATAAAAACAGGAGTCCAAGACTCAGACATGCTCAGGAACACTTCTACGAAAGGAAATGGTATTCAAGCCTTGCTATTTCCCCTCACAGGTTTTCAGGCCTTTTCTTTGTTTTGTGTGATACGTGTAGGTGTATCTAAGGCCTATGGTTAGGAAAGCTTCCTGCACTTTAAGAAGGCAAGGTTCCTGGAAACTTAAAGACACCAGACAGGCTGGCTACAGTGGGACCAGGCTTCCCTGAGGGAGGGGAGCCAGCCGGCTGAACATGAGCCAGCAGTGTGCCCAGGTGGCTAAGAAGGCCAACAGCATTCTGGCTTGTATCAGGAATAATGTGGCCAGCAGGACTAGGGAAGTGATCATGCCCCTGTACTCCGCCCTGGTACACCTTACATTCTGTGTTCATTTTTGGGCCACTCACAACAAGAAAGCCATTGAAGTGCTGGAGAGAGTTCAGAGAAGGGCAACGAAGTGGGTGAAGGATCTGGAGTGCGAGTCTTATGATGAGTGGATGGGGGAATTACGACTGTTTAGCCTGGGGAAAAGGAGGCTGAGGGGAGACCTTATCGCTGTCTACAACTACCTGAAAGGAGGTTATAGCATGGAGGGGGTTGGTCTCTTCTCCCAAGTAACAAGTGATAGGACAAGAGGAAATGGCCTCAAGTTGTACCAGGGGAGTTTTGGATTGGATATTAGGAAAAAACTCTTCACCGAAAGTGATCTCAAGCACTGGAACAGGCTGCCCAGGGAAGTGGTTGGGTCACCGTCCCTGGAGGTGTTTAAAAGATGCTGGCCTTGACAAAAATAGCTGTTAAATGGGAAGTAAAAAGCTTTCCATGTTTGCCAAAGTTGTAATGAAAATGGTGGAGCTGTCATAAATACAATGTTCTTAGCTAAAATGATTATGGCTTAACAATTTTCCAAAGCATTGCACTGGATTGTTTCCAGCACATTCAGATCTTAGGGTTGTAAAGCTTTAAACTAAAATCTTGACAGTGAGTCTTTATCTGTGCCAGAGGAAAAGGTAGGCAGCGTTTATGAAATCTACTCACATTCTTTACTCACAACCTTGATGTTGCTCCCATGCTCATTTGTTGTCATCTTTATGTGTGTCTAACTCTCTCAAGAAACACTTGATCCAGTGTATGGCTGTGGATTGCTGAGTTTGGTTGCTGGTGTGATGCAAACTACTGTCCTTGTAGCCTTTAAATACACAGGCTGACTCCTCAGGAAGGAGAAATCCATGGCATTCCACAGAAGTGGCTGGAGCTGTGCCAACCTGCAGTGCCTGAAGACTGCTCACAATGATGCATCTTTGATGCAAATTATTACTTTTAGGAAAAACTAGTGTTTACAAGGAATCAAGCATGCGTGGGTTAATGCTGAACTGTGAAGCAGGGCCAGAACTTACATTTGGCAGATTTTGTTAGATGCCAATGAACTCGGAAAAAATTTAAATACCAGCCTGTGTGATAATGATAGAACAATAGTAGTGAAGAAAATGCACAGATGTATTTTATTCCAAATGGTAAAATGACTAATTTTGTTCATTTATGATCCACACAGTACGGAAGTGTGTTAACCTCTGTGTAAGCTCTGGTTTCAGTTTGTAGCAGAAACTTGGGTCAGTAGCAGAAACTTTAACATTGGATGGCACCAGCTTTCATTAATTGTTGATTATGTTTCTTATTTCTCCAGAGCAGCAGCTGAATATTCATTGGCATGCTTTCACTGATCCCTAATGGGCTTTGTAAGTGGAGGGAGAAACATGCATGTCTGGAAGTTCTTCTGCTGGCTTGCAGGAATAAGACTTTATTTTCATTTTCGTGTATTCTGAAGTAAAAGGAGAAGAATATTTCATTTCTACTGAGGCTAAGAACTGCACAGAGCCTAAAGTGGCATTATGATCTTTGTAACTGTGGAGAGCTTGTTGCTGAGTATGCAGGACACCCCAGAAACAGTTGACTGCTAATACTTGACAGAGGTTGCTTGTTTATCTCATACTAAAGGGAGCAATTTGATCTAGAGGAGCATTCCCACTTGCAGTTAGTCAATGTACCAGGAAATAGCTTGCTTTTTCTCTTTGGCTGAGGAAAAATGCAGCATAGCTTTGGCTTGCCTCATCAGACAGCAACAGAGAGCCCCTTGATTCTTACCTCTTGTTTTGCAGGCTTGTGTATGAGATGGGGCTATTCAGTTGCTTAGTTAAGTATATGCTGAAGCACCTTTCTGAGTCCATAGCCTTCTGTGAAGATTACTTTTTTGAAAAAATGATAATAATAGTAATAATAAAGTATTTTCTGAACTCCTGTGAAAATGATGTATTTTCTCCGGAGAAGGTGTATGACTTCACAAGCTAAAGAAACTGGATGTGTAATTTATTGCCTGTTAGTCAGTGGCATTTCCAAAGCTTATACGTAAGATAGGTACGTAATGCCTTTGCAATCACTATGTTAGTAATAGTATTTACTACTTACACCTTACCTTTGGTAGCTTTGATGATCTAAAGACATATCTGAGGGAAGATTTACAGGGCAGGGTGCTATGTTTTAGTAAATCAACTGATACACGTAGAGAGAACAGATGGTTTCTGAGAACCAGTAAACTTCAGGGAAAAAAAAAAATGGTGGACAGTAATAATGATATGAGCACTTTCAGAAATTGTCTCGTAAGAACACTTTGATGCAGGTGGTGAACACCTGGAAGACAAGAGCATGTACATACGTACATGTCAGAATAGCATTTAAGATGCTGTTTTGCTAGTAGCTACAGTGTATGCCTAGGTAAGGCTGCCATGCCCTATAACCCTGTGGTGTACATGCAGTAACATTAACCTTTAGGTACTCCTTCCAGTATCTGCCTCTCCCACTAGCTGCCCTTTTCCACGGACCTGGTGTCTTCAGGTAAGAGCTGTCCCTCTGATCACCTAAACTGCTGTTGGATCTGTCTTGAATCCCTCCTCCAGGTGATGAGATGTTTGCAGTGTCCTGCTGACTGTTAGATATGTCTCTCAGATTTCATTCTTGGGTAGTAAGTATAACATTGCGTGCTGCTGAAAAACTGGTGGGATCCAACCTACCCCCTTGGAGAGATAGCCTTTCCAGATTTCACCCATCAGATCAAAGATATCCTGCTGTGGATAATCAAGGCTCAGCTGTCTCCTTTGGTCACAGCTCCAGTTACTGATCCTTATGTCTATGCTGTACATAAACCATTTAGCTTTCCCAGATAAGAGCATCTCGCACCAGCTACTGCTCTGGTACGCTTTGGTCAGAACTGAGGGTGTCAGCTGTCCTGTTTTAAAAACATAGCTGATAAGCCACAAAAGAGTGGCCGCTTTGAGCTAACACAGTAGTAGCTGTTCTTGGTCTTCTAGCCTAGTCTGAAAAATAGATGCTACTCTACTTACTGTGCATGCTGGGTATGGTTAGGACTCCCATATGTGTGGTAGCCCCGAGTAAATATGGAATGTTCTAATGGATTTACCGGGGGAACAGTTGAAGTATGGAAATGCTACACTGAATTGATGACTGATTCGCAGAAATACAAAAATTATATCACTTTCTTAACCTTCCTCGCTAGAAAGCTTGGAAGTGCTGAAAAATGTTTTAACATAGCCACTGATAATTATAAAAGGAGACTTTATGGTAAGGAAGGCACCTGCTACAAGCCATACAAGCTAAATAACATTTTTTATGTGCACTGTTCAAAACTGAATTACCTGAGGAAGAAGAGTAATTTTTTTTGTTTGTTCATTTTCTGTTGAATGCAGAATGTGTGATTCCGTTTAGAAAAGTTAAAATGCTGAACATTTATCTGACTTTTTATGATTATGTTTGGTCCCAAATTTCCTCCTAATTTGCATTCTAAGGAACTGGACTAATAGCGGTTACATAAATGTAGTAACACTGGAGCTGATTTTTTTTTTCAGTAGGTGCTATGACATCCCTTATTTGTACATGTATTTTACAGAGGTTGCTCACATTTTAGCTCTTGCTATAGGAGAGTGAAATAAAGAGAGGGGATTAGGGAAGAAATGAAGATGGAAAAACCAAGCTGTTATCTAAAGAAGAGTTTAGTGAGAGTATTATCTACAAGAATTTCTGAAAGAAGCCCCTGATTTGATGCATTTTGCATCATCTGACAAATCACATGTAACAAGAAAATAAGCCAAAATTAAAGGTAAATACAGAGGAGGTGGGTTTCAGTACTGAATTTAAAATGTTGACATCTTCTGTTGCTGATTTGACATTTTACCGTTGCAGGGAATTTGGTTTCTGTGTAGCTTTCCTGCTGACACATGCAACAGCACCACATGCATGCCCTCATTTCATTGACAGATAATTCTTTTGTACATAAAAATGGGCGCCCTTAATATTACAGGCACATTCAATTTCAATAGTTGCACCTCTTTTTGGCAATATATTAAGGTAATTTATGTATCAAAGAGCTGTGTTGCAAGGTGTTGTCTTCGTGAAGGAAGGCAGTTTTGAGTTAGAGCAACATCAGCGCAGTATCCTTTTTCAGCAGTAGCTCAGAGCAAATAATTTAGGAAGTGGTAAAATAAAGAAGATATGGTGATAATTCCTGAGTTTCCTGACTGTATTTAGAAGCCATCAAGCAATATGACTGCATCAGTTCAAGCTCTAAGCAAAAGCTGAGCGATACTACTTCTGGTTTTCCTCTTTGAAACAGGAGTAAGTGCGAATGTCACAACTTGAGCTTTTTCCTTGTTTGCAGTCTGGAGTTGCATCAGTGCAGGTGGATCAGTTCTTGGGCTCCACCTCCTGAACGGGGTTCATTCTGTAAACATCTGAGCCCTGTGAAGTGGGTGAGACGTCTTATGGCGCTGGGCATAATGTTGCAATGACATGAACACAGAATAAGCCTGCTGTTAGCGACTGTTCTACACTGTGATTGCAAACCCGGCTCTTGGTAGCTGTTCTGGTGTTCGTCTCTCTCATGCAGGTGCATTTTGGATAGATAGCGATGATAAGTATTTATGGTTACTAGCATTTGAGTCTGCTGAGGAAAAGGAAAGAAATGCATGTTTGTGGGTGTCTTTTCATGTTTGGTTTCTGTCTGCATACAATTGCAAAAGGTTTATCAGGCAGTTAGCTTTGGATCTAAGCTAGAAATACACCTCCTTTTTAGGGGTCTTTTCCTTCCTGTGCAATCTCTCCAGAGTGGTGCTAGAAAGTGGCAGGAATCATATCAGCTGTCAGGTCATTACCCTCATTTTCTGTATAAGCAGGATCCACAGCCTAGCTGTACTTCTTGAAGAGTAACAGAAAGACCTGGAGATACCTCTGAGTTCCTGTGTTACACCTGTCATTTATAATAATTTTACATTTTCCCTGAAAATTGAAACTATAGAGTTGATGAATTGTTTTCACATTCTTTTTTTCTGTTGGTCTTCAATTGCATGGGCTGTTTAACACCAGCGATTGATAGTTTCATTATAGCTCTTCTCCTATAAGCATATAGGATCTTTATGAAAAAGTGATTTGGGATTTCTTCATTATGCCTGAAAATGTCTTTAAAGATGCCTTGCACGGTGATAATTCTCAAAAATGAGATGAGTAGTGTGGATTTTCTGGGAGAACAAAACCTGTAAAACTTGTTGGAACTTGACACCCTAAATTGCTACATTTTTCATTTGTTTCCTTTCCTTCCTCCATTCTTATATACTAAAACCTCTTTGGTAATTGTCGTGGTGACTGCTAATTACTTTCGATGATTTCTTCTTTTGATACCTGGAAACCGTTTGTGCGCTTTGCGTAGAGTTTGTTGTTGTTGTTGTTTTTGACCATTGATTTCAAGCCGCTTCCATGTGGCATAAAATCAAAGACAGAGGGGGAATGATTGGTTTAAAAGCAAGTAGGTAAATACATATTTTAAACTCTTCATTTAGAAACGAATCGGCAAATGTTGAGGCCCTCACAATTGGCCTTGTATTGCTGCTCCCAGTTTTAGACACATCTCTGACCATCCCTCAACATCACTATATGAAGCAGTGGGTTCAGCAGGGAGAATGGTGAGTAGTTTCCTATCTGGTGTTGCCAGTCTCCAAAGGAGCCTGGTTAAAAATTCATGGAGGGTATCTTGGCTCTCCATCTTCTGGTTTTTGAAAAGTTTAAAGCTTGCTGAATAAGGCATTAAAAGCAGAAGGTATTATCAGACAGCCTCAAGTTTCTATTAATGTAGGGTGGTTTTTTTCTTTGAATTCTTTTTGGTACTATGCAAGGAGAACCTGAAATATTCTCCTGGACAGAAATGGGCTTTATGCCAGTCTTTTACACTTTCTATTATTTGTGAGAGCAAATAATTTGAGGCTCTGTCTTTTCTTGAACTGGTAATAATTTAGCAGGTAGGAAACATGTACTTCGTAATTCTTAGGTGAAAAGTGATAGGAACTGTGAAGCTACTTGCACAGGGTTTTTTTTAGCTAGACTTAATCTCTCTTGGCTTTTTGTAGCTGATGGGGTTTGTTGTGTCTCACTGCAAATGAAAGACACTTCTGGAGAGTCAGCCTATTGCAGAAATAGCAGAAGGGTGTTCACGGAGAATAATCTCTCATAGAGACACGAATTCACAGCAACAGCATTTCTTCTGCTTTACTTATCACAGCACTAGGCTAAAGTGGCTCAGCCTTCTGGACATTACAAGCTTGTATCACTCCTTTATTTGTTTAACACCTTTTTTGAGCTTTAGGTCATTGATGTCAGATCTGGCCCGCTTAAGGTGTTTCATGTTATTCTACACACTCTAATTGTAGCTGTCTCATTCCCCAAGGGAATTGCTTCATTGCTGTTTTCCCTGTGCTCTCTCTACGTTTATTAAAAGACTTGCCGTGAGTATGAAACAGCAAAAGATAGATTCCCAGCACAAGGTCTTGCTTAAAAGGGCCAGATCCTTCAGAGCTGCAGAATCAGCCTGCATGATGCCAGCGGTACTCAGTTGTGAATGATCTGAGAAATATTCCTGTAATTATTCCATTACTTTTTCGTTGATGGATTATCTCCAGAATGCCAGTTGCCACAGCTTTGTATATATCTGGTCAAGAATTTGTCTTTAAGTTACATGTAGCATTAAGGTTACTCTAGGTATACGTGTGTACTATAGGTTCTATTGCAGCTGCTCTTTGAAGGGACCTTATAGGGGTTGCTGCCCCTAAAACTCACTAGGAAGTGGGTTATGGCATCTACTGCTTAATGGTGATTGTAACTGTCTTCTTGTGAACTTGGCAGTCATACCTTTTGCACTCTGTTTCTTCCAGCATCTATGAACTCTAGACTGGAGGGACCATTTTTTAATATAAGACGTGATACTGTTGAGCTCTTAGTTCTTACCTAAGCCTCCACATGCTTCCACAGGTTAAAAACGAATAAGTGACTGTTGTTGGTAGTTTCATCAGTTTTGCATCATGATTCTTGTGTTTTAACCATGTATTTCTGAGCAATGCCTACAGTACTTTTCATTGTCTAAAGTAACATAGGAGCAAGTTAAGTCAGTAAGTCTGATGGTTCTTAGGTGTTTGGACCCTTCATGTATGCCCAGCTATGCACTTGCTTGTGGACTGTTCTCTGCCAAAGTGCTTGTATATTGTGTTGATGATAGTTGATTATGCAAAAATCTGACTAGTTCTTTATTGTTGTTATTTATTCCTGCACAGTAAGACCAGATTGCTTTCTTTATTCTGAGGTACACTCATAGAATCCCATAGGTTCAAGACAGCACAGTTCTAAAAGTTTCTAGTGGTCAGTATTCTCTGTGTAATCTTGAAAAGTAAGTTCAGGTGTCTAGCTCTGATTTGTTGCTAATTATTTCTTAAAGACAATTCCATATTTCTGGATATTCTATATTAAAAGCCATTATTGTTTGTTTTGTGAATTTGGGGTGGGTTGCCTTGGCTTTGTGGTTTCCCTTAAAACATACTGATTTTGTTCAATGTGTGTTGATTTTTATTTGTGTCTGCAGTCAGTCAGTTAGCTGAGGATGTTATTACGTATTTGTTAAATGCAGGCTGGGATTGATGGTGTACAAGACAAACTGTATAGACAGTCATTGCTCTGAGCTAATCTTATCTCCTGGAGTAAAGCATTTCTGAGGAATTTCTAATTTTGACAACTGGGATCAAATGTCTGACTTCTGAGGGCTGACAATAATGCCAGGGGCTGAGCTGCTTTGTCCTGTTGATAGCAACCATGCAGTGTGAAAACCCCACTGAATGCCAGGGAACCATGCATCTTAGCTGGTTAGGTTCAGGGTTCGTGTGTGTTTAGGGTAAGGCATTAGCTTTACAAGTCTTTATGGGGCAGAAATGCTGCGGCTGCTCAGGGGCAAAAATAGTTCTGGGTTTTCAATGGCTGCATTCCATGGCTGGAGCCTGGAATCGTGAATCAGGGCTCAGCTCTCGGTCTGTGTGAGCCCAACTGCGAGAGCTCTGCAGACAGGCACAGGAGGGGAGCAGCCAGCTGAGATGAGCCCGAGCCCAGCGCCACTGATACTCTGGGAAGGACTTGTGTTGCTTGTACACTCTCCGCAAGGTACGGTACATTAATATTTTGATTTCCAGTAGGAGTGTAATTACTTGAGTGTGAATAATTAAAAATCTACTGAACTATGCAAAACTAAAACAAAGATGACTTTTTAAAAGTTTTTGTTCTGTGTGAATTCAGTTTCACAGATACTTGTAGGTTCACACCTTACAAGCTTCCAGAGACCTGGGATGATATATTTTGATTGGAAGGGCATGGTGCTCATTCTCAGCTGAATGCTGTTTTCTGTGAGTGTTTGTACTTGGTTTTTGCATGGCAGGTTTTTTTTTCCAGAAGTTTTCCAGCCTGGAAATTCCTGGAAATTTGGATACATAGATATATATCTAGATACAGTAGTCTTTCAAAGCCTTCCAGCAATAGTGCTTTTTAAAAATTGCACATAAAACATGGATGTTTAACTCAAAGATCGCTCTAAAGCTTCAGACTCTGTCAGTGTTGCAGCATGAGGTCTATGCAGGTTTAAATCCTGATTTGACAGAGTTAAGATCATTATTTCCAGTGTTTTAAGAGGTGGCACAATTTCATGAAAGAGTGAATTCTGTACTTACGTTCAGTACTTTTTGTTGGAGGTGTTTCTAGGATGGTGCCAAAGTTTTTGTGACCAACATTACCTTTGAAAGCAGTAAAAACAAGTATTTAGTGGTTGTTGTTCTCCCTCAGACATTCCAAATATGTATCCTTCAGGACATTGCCAGTAGGACCTCAAGAAATTGATATTCCTGCAGTTTTTGGCATGCCCTGTGAATTGAATAACTGTGTGATCCTCCATCCAGAGCGAGCTGCTGGATTTTGTGTTGCTAGGAGTACCCATGCCAGCTGCGTGTGCAGACTGTCCATTCCATTAGCGCCCAGGGCAAAACTACGCAAATCCACACATGGTAACCTCGCAGCCAGGCACAGTGTTCAAGTGCATTCATGTGTTTCTTTCTAGGCCCTGGGATGCAGCTGCACACGCTTTTCTGACAGTCTCAGTGTATCTGCTTGTGCTGATCTGCTCTGTGTGACCCCTCCGTGCCTGGCATGGCTACAGGCACCTGCCTTTTGCTTTGCTGGCACCTCACACCTAACACAGGCACCTACAGCTCTGCTTTCCCCAGGTGCTGCTGGATGGGTTTGCGTTGGAAGAGCCTGATAGCTTAGCATGGCGCTGTGTACTGGTGATCTTGCTTCAGCAAACCAGCTGCCAAAGCTGTTTGTGTCTCATTTTTTTCTCTTCCGGTGCGCTGGCACAGCTTACTTCCCTGAACATTACTGATGCTCAGACTAGAGGATACTGCTTTCTCATACAGCTCGCACGTTGTGAGGCTGATCTGTAACAGATAACCAAAGTGAATCTAGGAAATCTCATGTGGCAAAACAACTTAGGGCAATATGTTTCTCACTTTACAAAGATGAGGAGTAAAACTGTGGAAGTCAAGGTAGTTCCATGCTGCAAGGTAAGTTAGTGAGGTGTTAGGTACAGTTATAGGATGATTAGCAAACATCAGGTATTATAAAATCTATCTTGTTTTATTTTACTTGAGACATCTTAGAGTGTAAGGCACTGGGCTTGGGTGCAGGACCTGGATTCTATTTCAGCCTTTTTTATGGAATTGAGTCACCTAATTTCCTTGCTTTTCAGTTTCCAGTCTGTATAATGAGGACATTTTTACAGCAGGGGTGTTATGAGAAAAAAATCTGCTTATCACAAACATAAGTGATAATGCCATCTTTACCCCTTCAGAGCTGCCAAATTAACTGCCAATGCATCAGCCCTGGGAGGCCCATCCCACTTCTGAAACAGAGTTTTGTGTTCTTCTCACTAATGCTATTTTACAGAGGGTGAATATGGACTGTGGATAGTTCAAAGGATATTCCAAGAGCTGTATGAAGTCCGAGGACAAGAATAGACGCTGTGATCTTGCCTACCCGTGTGCTGTGTGCTGGCCTCACTGTATGTTCCCCATTGGGGAGGTTCAGTAAGAGTTAGAAATCATTGCAGGACATTAGTTTAGTCATCAGCAGTGCACAGGAATAGTTGAATGGGTATTTTAAAAAAGTGACAGGGCAAAACTGCTGGTGTAATGTACCAATAGCGGAGCTGCCTAAAATAACAAGAACATGAGAAAGTCCTTTCTAACTGCAGCACTTTATCTAATGCCATTTCCACCTACTGTGGATAAAGCAATGAGAGGTATCTCAAATATTCAATCAGTGGTCCTAGATATTATGCAGCCTTTGTGTTAGGAATTACAACACTTCGAACTATCTGCCAGAATTGTCAGCAAAGGTGCGTAACTGAAGATTTGCATGTTAGCCCAAGCTGTCCAGATTTAATTATCCTGTGAAACCTCATTAGAGATGAGCTGCACCTGTGATACTAAGAGGGAGCTATTTGGAATGTAGTTCAGACCCTGATTCATAGCTCAATTCAAAAATTACTCTTTTAGAATCTCGAAGTTTTTACATCCCTGTGTACTTTGTTACAAGTAGTGTTCAGTCCTGATTTGATTTTCTGAGGGGGTGGGAAGTAGAGAAGATGCATTTGGTAGCCGAAATGATGTTGACAAATTGGAGATACAGCCTGAAAAAAATTAATAAATACAATATATTTCACTTGAGAAATATTCAACTACGTAACTACAAATAGGACTGCAAGAGAAGATCTGGGGGTTATTTTGGTTCACAAGGCAAATTTAAGTCAGGAATGCTGTGTTGCTTCAAAAGGCAAAGCCATCTTGCAACGCAAAACCAGAACGTATCACCCATGAGAGCTGTGAAATGAGCCATCTCCTTGGCACAGTACAGTCTTGGCTGGGATATAGTTCAGATTCTGGGAGATGCAGTTGAAAGATGTGGATCAACTGGACAATTTGATACAAGTGCATTGATAATGATCAAGGTGAAAAAAATCTAAAGGGAAGATTACATTAATTGGAGTTTTTAAGTAAAGAAGAGATTGATAAGGATGTTTAACAGCATTTTTCAAACGTGTAAATGGCTGCTGGAGAGAGGAAGGGAATAGCTTCTCTTTTTAGGTGTAGGATAAGAAGTAATAGGCTTCAATCACAGAATAGAAGATTCAGATTTGTTAACAGATGAAGTAAATGTCTGTCTGGGGTGACATAGACCTGTTCTGCTGTCATCCATGTGGTCTTTTCAAGTCTCTCCCAATTCTGTGATTCTATAATTCTGCGTGATTATATGCTTTGAGTTGGAAACAAATGTCCTGTATCCTCTGCAGCAGACAATGTGTTCGGTGTCTCCCAGAGAACCTGTTCTTGCGGCTAGCCTGATGCTATTATGGATAATAGTAGCTGGGCAGAGGGAAGGAGTTGGGTGTACATGTAATCTTTTGGCAGTTGTAAGCAACGTAGAGACATGACTCAGGAATAACTGGTTATTCTCAGTTTCTCATGGCACAAAAGCTGTAGGACAGCTACTTGGAATTTCGGGTGGTAAATGCAAAGCAGGGAAGGACTTTTCCATACCATATTTAGTTAACCTGAGGAACTTGCTGCTGTTAGATGTGTTGGGTGCAGAAAGCAATTAGACAATACTATGCCAGCAGATCTGTCAAAAGCATTTAGACATAAATACACCAGTTCCAGCTCAGGAATTTCCTGAGACACATGTTGCTGGAGGCTGAGATTGTATACCACAGAGGCTATGGCTATGTTTGTGCCCTGTTTTTATAATCTTGGGACCTTCAAGTGGGATCTGACAGAGTTTGAATGGAGAGCTGGGTCCAAAATTTATTGAAGGAGGGTTTTCTCTTTCTCCAGTCTGTGATGCATAGCATGTGGAGGCATCCACATGCCTGATAGTCAACACATTTAAAATAGCCTTTTGCCTGTCAGGATCTGAGAAGAGCCCTGACCAGGATGACTTCTTTTCCCATCTGAGAAGTATTCTGTCAGCGCTCCCACTTCAATCCGAGCAGTGCAGTGGAACAGCTGGGGTGGAGTGGGAAGAGGCAGCAAAAATTCAGTCCCAGCCATCGGGCATTCTCATGTCTTCGTTGGGAATTTCAGGGCATGTGCTTCCTCAATTATTTCCAGACAGAACTGTGCTGTGGAGTATTAAGTCTTTGCTGTTAAGGTTAATTTAGGAAGCCCCATCATGAGAGACATTTCTGAGTACAAAGCTTGGCACAGCTTGTAGGAGGAATTGCAAATAGCCAAGCGGTAAGGTCAGATAAAAACTTCTTAAATGCTATGTGTCATTTTTTTCTCTCACAAAATTGCCCTGTCTTTAGCAGGATGATGTTATGAATGACCCTAAAATAATTTGTGTAGCTGACATGCTGCCATTCTGTTAGGATTATGTGTTGTGAGGACATGACTATGTGGGATTGATATGCCAGGAGGTGGCATGAAAGCAGCAGACTCTTGGTGCTTTTCTGCCTATCAGCTTTCCTCTGCCAATACTAAACCCACTGTGTTAACAAGAGTAAGCAATGAATTTTACCTGTGAGGCAAACAACTCAAAGTGTTGACAGAAGAAGACTGACTACAATGGCAGGGGCTGTCTGGTGAAGGAACGCAAGGCCAGGAAAAGCCATAATGAGAGCTAAGCACCTCTGGTCATGTTCAGCCTGTTATAGAATAGGGTCTTATGGGTCAACCTGCTGGAGCATATTCTTAGAGAGAATATTCTTGACAGTGTGCAGATTGATAACAAAATGGAAATCAGGCAGAATAATGTCTACATAAGAAGTCCTTAGACCAACAAAATGCAAGCCATTTTGTACCCAATAAGGTGTACACTGATATAGAAGAGTCTCTTCTAGTTCTAGAGCACAATTCCTTGATCAGTGGCCAAAAAGACTGGAGTTTAGATTTGGAAAGGTGTTGTGGTACTCTTTTATTGGGAAGCTAAAAATACCTTTACAAGTCTGGAACAAAGCTATAGGAGGCAAGAGTCCTTTGAGGGTTGGCTGTATTTCAGGGCAGTTTAACTTGGCCTAGAGTAATGGTTGGAAATAATAATTTCAAGTTGAAAATCAGTATACTTGCAAAATATTCCTCAAAACTTTGTTAATGTCTTTCTAGGTATTGTCTCAAGATCTTCTGCCCTGTTTTTTCTAACATCAAACCTTTCAAGACAAAGCAAAAACATAACACAATCTACAGACCCTGAAAAAGACATTCCTCAAATGGAAACTGAAAAAGGAAAACATCACTTTAACATTTCTTCAGCAGATTTCACTGCAGATTATTCCCAAATAATTTTGTAAGTCTTCTGAATTAAAATGCAGCAAAAGTTTCCAAAGGGGTTTGTAGGGGTTTGTAGGCATGACAAAAAATTACTACACCAGAGCAAAGCATTAACACAACTTATCTAGACGTTGGCCAATAATGCTTAGCTTAGAAACCTCTCATTTAGTGGTTAGTTTCTCTCATTTTTTAGGAATAAATTTTAAATCCTATTTAATGTAAGTGTGAATGTTCTTATGAGCCATATAGAAGTCCAATCCTAGTGCCCATCCTGCAGAGGTCTTGGATAGGAAGGCCCTTGGTTGTGATCGGCTGGTGTAACTATAGCCAAAACTGATGTGGCAGAAGAGGAATTTTTATCCTTTGCAGAACTTAGAGCAGCCTGCAAGCTAATTTAAATTAATGCTTTCTGAATTAGTACCTGTAATGGGATTTCATCACAGACTACTTGACTCAAGACACCTGAACAGCACGCCCTGCAGTGTCCGGCCTGCCTCTCCTTGCCTGTCCCTGCTGTTAGCAGCCCCTATATCCATTTTGGACCATCTATATCAGAATGATTCTGTCTGGGACAGAATGTGCCTGATCCTGGAAAATTCCCAACTTGTTTTAAGAGCAGCTTTGCAGTTGCTTTGTGTATTCTAAACAGCCAAAGCGGTCAGATGAGGAACTGAATAACTGACCTATTATGGTGCTGTCATGTGCCCACCTTAAAAAAATTCACTCAGAAGGTTAATAAAATTAAAAAAAAAAAGAAAAAACAAATCATTTTTGTGCAGCACTTTTAGCTCCCTTGATAGTCCTTGTGGAAGTGACAGATATGCCCTCAGAGTCTGCAGTATATATTGAGTGTTGCATATACCTTATAATGAATATTCTAATGGCTATTCTGCTGTAGTTATTTCTAAAGTCCCAACTGGAATGGGAGATTTTTCTGTAGGATGTCATACTTGGTGCACGCTAATTCCTTCTGAACTTTTCATCTGCTTTGTTGAAATGGAATTTCCCTGCAGAAGAAATTGCCTTCCTGATATTGAACTAATAATTTGAATGTGTATGTGTTTCCATTTGAACAGGCTGGTAGCCACAGAGCACAATTCAGTTGTAATAACACTCAAGTTATTATTGTGAAATACATGTCAGGTTGTTTCTTTTCTTTTTTTCCTGGAGCTGTATTTAATGATGTTTTAAATACAGCAAATTTCCACTCAAAATGAAGAACAGCTTCTCTCAGTGAAACATAAGGATATTCTTCCTCATATTCTCTGTTTCATTACCAGGATTTCTGCAAAGTATATTTGAAGTTGTTCATCCCCCAAAGCTGTTTTATTGATGCCTATGCCAAAGGAAAAATCATTGGTCAGGTGAGAGGAAAATTACGTATTTTTACAGTGACATATCAGCAGCAATATCATCTGCTTTATGAAGAAATGCCTTTTAGTTCATCTTGTACAGCTGTATCCTTAGCAGCAGGTGCCACTGCCAGACAATTCATCAAAGTTAATGTGATTGCTGAGAAATGCTAAAGCCTTTCTTTTTTATTGCTGTGGGAGGTGGTGTGAAGAACTGTGTACTCTGTGGGAGGGGAAGGAGGCTATGCTGACAAACAAGCTGGAAAGGTGGACTTTTCAACTCTACTTTGTTGAGGATTAAGTGTAAAATACACAGAGAGTTCTCCCCGAGGCTTGTGATGGGGAGCAAATGTGGGACACCTTGTGTCAGCAGAAGATGGGAGTGCAAGTTCAGGGCAAAGGCAACCATCTGGTAAGTGGGGTGGAATACACTTGCAGGAAGGACAGGGATGAGAAGTGAATAGGGATTTTTTCCAGTTGAAATGCTGCCAACTTAGTCATGCCATCAGCAGAGGCTGGACATTTGCATTCCTCCTTTGGCAGGTGTCTTTAAAAGCAGCGCATGCTGCTTTAAGAGCAGCACATGGGCAACTGTACCAGCCTACCTCACTAAGTTTTTGGCTTTACTACCTGTAGCTGTTGATGCTACTTGCTGGTGAGCAGCAAGATTTACTGAGATTCTGTGTCTATCTGAACCAGTGGAAATGAGGAGTTTGCGTATGTGTAGCTGGATAGGAAGTAGCCAAGTTTGGGAGGAGGGAGCCTGGAGCTGTAGCAAACAAACCCCAGGAGCACATGTGCTAGTGCTAAAATGATAAATGGCTGAGAACTGTTGTTCTGTGGCAGAAGTGGGTGGAAACATAAGCAGAGAGCTAATCTACAGGAAAGGAAAATGGTGCAAAGCAGACAATGAACGAATTAACAACAACAAATTGCTAGAAATAGATATCACTATCAGCAAGAATGGAAATGAGCATGGGGCATGCAAGCATGAATGAAGTAATGTACATACACAGACAGTCCCTTTGGTTAGAAGTATACAGTGCTCAAAACCAAGATATTATAGAATATAATGCTAAGACAGACACAAGTTTAGCCACTGGGAGGCTATGTCCCTCTCAACATGCAGCCACACACATAAGAAGCATCTGTGTTATGGAAAAGAGAGCTGAGGTGCCTTTTCCTTACATCAACACTTTTATGCACAGAAAAGAGTAGCAGTGAAACATCTGAGAAGTTGAGCTTGAGCTAAACACGCTTAGTGGCGGAATAGCAATGCTGGGTTGTTTGGAGGATGCCAAGCAGAGAACAACTTAAGCCGGATAGTAGGACAAAAGTGACCATGAAACAGTGAGGTCTCACAAGTGTTTCATGGCACAAAAAGCTCAGGCGTGTATACAGTAATGCAATTAAGAGCTCAGGACCTGCAGTATGATGGTTTATTAGTAAGCCATGCAGTGACTAGATTGTACTTCACATAAAATACGTGAACAGTATCACCTTGTGATTCTGCCACACTCCCTGTGCAGGGCCATAGCTGAATTAGGAATCAACTTAGTCTACAGGCACCAGATTTAAAACCAGTAAGCTACTTTAATTGCTGTTCATAGCCAAACTTTTTCTAAATTCTACAGTGATGCCAGTGCAATGTTATTTTCCTTGTCATTTGTGTAACCTTTCTTGGTCCTATTTGAAATTGGGAAGTCTGGGTGATATGTATGGAAATTGTTTGGTTTATTGGTATTTTCATGCCCTAAAGTGAAAGGGCTATAAGCACAATAACTTGGATTTATGAAACAAAGATTTGAATTCTAGTTTGTTCAATATTTTAGAAGAGTTGTATTTTCATTTTTGTGGTGAAGTTCTGACTGTGGTTGAAGCACAGGATCCCTCGTAGAATAAATTTTGGCTTCCTCATTTCTTTTTACTTTTAAGTAGTTTGAGGTGAATTGATGCTTAGCTAAGTGATAATAGTCTTTGTTGTTTTTTCAGGAGAAAGTTTTGTTTCCTGATGTGGCCTGTAGCTGGGTTTTTGAACCCAAGAGTCCAATCTCAAAATGTTGTTTTCCATAAAGGATGTAAATGAGAGAGCGCCTTCTTTTGGCAGAGGAGCAAGAAGGGACTAATCATTTGCTGAAAGTGGAGCATTCTTTATGAAGGCTGTTTAGAGCTTCAAACATGTTGGTCTTGTGTTTAATAGCATTGTGCTTGTACATACCATTCTTCCCCCAAGTTCTACTGATGACTAGATTGAACTCAAAAAAGGATCTGCATCTTAATGTCTTCTCACCACGTATCAAATGCTAGGGTTGTCTCATTAAGGCAAATAACAGTGTCCTTAATGGTAAACTCATCCCATTCACAAGGTGGGACAGGTTTTATCCATCCACTGGTAGAATCTTAGCTTTACAGAAGTTCATCTTTTCAAGTGTTGTATATGTTACAAATTCTTCTTAAGATTCTAATGGAGGTTCAATCTAATCATACATCAGATTGCATGTGAATACTCACAGAGTTTGGGGAGCTTTCTTTTCCTTCTAAATGGAATTTATGGCCAAATAAAGTAGCATAAACAATTTGAAATGCAGGATGGAAAGAAGAATTCACAGTTGTAAATTCATTTCCCTGCTATAATTTAAATAAACAACTCAACCAACAGAAAGTCCCATTATCTAGTTTACATGAGCAGATGTTTGGCAGGATTCAGTGTGGTGGTTTTGCAGTCTTTGCTTATCACAGAACCAGGACTGCATGCATCAATGCCACATGCTTCTCTTTTCCCTTCATCCCAGGGAAACGAATCTCATCAAGAAAAGAAAGTGGGAAGAGGAAATATATAATTCCAATACAAGCTGGATACAATTTCTGTGCTCAGTGTTTGTTAGCAGAGGCTGGGCTGGGAGATGCCTTATATTTTTTCGGACAGCCTATTTCAGATAAAAATTTCTTTTCTTACTTTCAGTGCAGATTTTTTAAAAAAATATTTTTAATGTTATGAATTACCAAGCCATTTTTTTCAACAGACTCAGACACTAAGATGTTTGGCCTGCAGCATCTCTCCTTTGTGTGGTGTATAGAAGTAGTTCATTACCTGTCCAACTGTAATTTCTATTTTATCATAAATGAAGAACAGGAGTGACATGTTGGCACCAGAATCTTCCTATAAAATAGAAAAATTAGTTTAAGATACCTAAAAGTGCCATTAGATTTGGAAGAATTTCCCTTTTCCCCTAAATGGAGAAAATGTTTTTTTCAACCATGGCTGTAATAAGGTGAGTGTTAGTATAAATAGCTTGTCAATTGTTATACAGTAGTCTATCCTGTTAACTTCCTTGGACTAAATGTTTAGTCCATAATACCTGAGCTGTAAAACATAGGAATTCACATCAAGTATTGCAGTAGCTTGTAATGGATAAGTTTCCCACTTAGGATGACCTACAGAGGGTCTGTGGCCTGAGAATGATGAGGTGCTATGAATACAGGGTGGACAAGCAGATGAGTTTTAATTTATGAAGGAAACTTCAATAGGCTCATCTTCTGCTACAGTTAGGGCTGAGTATCACACAAATTGCAGGTGCGTAGGGAAATCAGCAAGACAAAATTTAGTGGGAGATCTTATGGAAGATGAAAGTAGTCTTTATTTTAAAAAGATTAAATACATTGATTTTACTGGCTGACACTCATTTTGCCATAGATTTCATTCATCTGTATACTTATACCCACATGCCCACCAGGATTTGTACACCCAAGTGGTCTGGCAAGGATCACTTGTGTGTGACATGGAGGAAAAAGAATGCCAGATGTCAAGCCTCTGGGGGTCTTCCTGATGTGACAAACATGTTTTTGGACAGATACTTTGTGCCTTTTAGGATTCAACAGTGGTTGCAGGGTGGTGCTTTGCTGCAGAGCCTTGCTTACTCCATCTTCCATAAATCTTAGACCAGGTTGCCACCCATGCCTGTTTTCCTCATGGGCTAAGGAGGATAGGAGTGGTGGATGTGACTGCCACAACTTTGGTGTGGTTTTCATTAGCAATACAGGCCCTTTCTTTGACACTTCATCCTTATGTTTCTTCTGGTGCTAGCACCCATACATTTCTGTTCGGACTGCATTATGGCAGTCTTCATATTTTTGTAACAAATCTCTCCAGGTAGAATTTTTAAGTGCATCTGTTGTTGTCCAAACTCCTTTTGCACTGAAGTTAGCAGTAAAATTCTTGTGGACATCAAAGAGAGAGAGTTATGTCAGTTCTTAGTACTTTAGAAAATTAACTCCTTAGAAAGCCAGTTGTATAACACCTCTGCCTAAATGGGGGAGGCATCCCCAATGTCAAGTTTAGACTAGAGAAACAGGCTTTTGCCTGAAACTGAAAATACTTTTTTTGTGTGACAATATTTCCATGTGGCACCTGTTTTCGGGTTTTTGTCATGTGCGAACAACTTTGTTTCTTCATTCATATCAGAAAGATTTAGATCTCCGGAACAGTCAACTTTGCTCCGGTGTTACTGTGCTGTCAGGGCTCAGCACCAGCTTGCTTATTCATCCAAGTTGTTCCGCATGGTTCCTATCTCTTGGTCATCTTTAGCTTTTGTACCTCTTGGCTAACCGCAGGAGATCTGAGGATCTGAAGATCCAGAGTATGACTGGAAGAACGACTATTTAGATGCAGGACAGCAATGCCGAGAAGAGCTATTCGCATCGCTTGAAAAGAAGATGGTGGTTCCAAGGATCGGTTCAGTGAGACTCACTCATGCAAACAGAAAAGAGGTACTGACCTTGGGCTTCTGGGAAATTTTCTGTACCATCCCCCTTCTTCCTCCCCGGTTTAGTGTCTCTTGAGGTGCATTGGAGTTATTAATAGTAAGTTTATCTGCACAGTATAGTTAGTAGTCTTCTGTGGAGAGTCCCTGGTGATTGTGTTGCATTAGTACTTCAGCTTTTGCACAGCATATGTGAGTTTCATGCGTCGGTGGCTTCTGTCACAAGAGTGCTTGGTTATTGAAGCTGTCGAATGAGCCTACCTGCAGTGATTTGAATGCTTGATTAAAACTTGATTTGATTCCTCTATCTGAGCTGAATATTCAGCAAAGAGTCCAAAAGACCCCAGTGGACTTAGATGGAAGGGAGAATTGGGGAATGAGGGTAGGAGCAAAAAGCAGCTGCTAAAACATACTGCAACCGCTTAGAACAACAATTTAAATTCAGTATCATTTCCAAGCTAAAAACAATCTTTTGCAAAATTCTCAACTTATGCTACATGTTTTGAGTGGCTGTGAAGAATACTGCCTTTTAAAGAATTGGCAGTGGGGTTTGGCAGAGGGGAGAATATAGAAAGCAAGTTGTTCTTGCATGCAAACCCAATGTTGATGAGGTCTCTAACACAACTACCATGCGGATAATTAAATAAGTATTTGAGTGACTAACTTCGAAGTGGAGTGCTGCCCTGCACTACCTGATTTGGAGGAACATGTGCATGATTCACTTTTCTCCACAAGCTGAAGAAGTAGCCAGAGGCTGTGGAAAAAAAGAGTGGGAAAGGAACTAAAAATATTATGAGCATTAGAAGGAAACTTCCCACTCTTTAGCACAACATCCTTGAATATATAACCCAGTCTGGAAAGAAATGTAGTTGGTAGTCAGGTGTTGACTGTCTGGGAAGCAGCAAGTTTCCTAAGTACTAGGGAACAGTTTGGGCCTTCGCCTGTGGTGAGTTGGCTCTGAGGACTCTGACAGGCTCTAGTGAGTTGTTCTAACATCAGCGTGGAAAATCTCAGAGCCCACAGAACAGATATCAGTGAGGTCCTGTGTGAAATTTCACCCATTGTTTTTGATCTTTGCAGCTGTCTGGCTTTTTCACTGTACTGCACTCTCTCCTTATGTTTTCCTGGGACTTACAGTGCAGCACCAAAGGAAAACACCACTAGAATATCACACAGCTGTATTTGAATTAATCACTTTTGTGGGGTGATGGACAGCAGTGAAATCTTATGACACAGTTAGCAGTGAGCTGGGAGCGTAATGGCCAAGCCATTGCACTGTCAGTTCTTTAGGGGTCCTGGGAGCAATCCTGGTAATTGGTTGTGCTTCGTCAGGTCTCTTACAGAGTCTGACCTAACTCGGTCTGCCCTCTTTGCATGAACTGAAAAATCTCAGTCAGCAGTACCAAGGAGCTCTGGTTTCCTTGGGAACTTAGCACTAAGTCTAATTTACGACATGGGATGGATGCTTAAAGCAGCAGGGTAGGGAGAGCACGTTATCATACCACCTGATGCCTGGTACTTGAAGGTGCCAGCACTTGGGAGTGCATCACTGAGTGCTGATGGCAGGGACAAGCCAAAAGGCTATTTTCTTAACTCCTGCTGTTCCCCTCCTGCATCCCCTTCCGTGGCTATCACGTGGTGAAGTTAGCAGATGGGCTGCCCCCGAGGTGACACATGTTTACCTGCAGGGAAGAGAAGCTCTTGTACCAAGTCCCCAGTGAAAGTGCTGCTGCTGGCAGGCAGGCAGCTCTGTCACTTGGCAGCAGGCCTCAGAGAGAAGATTACTTTGTCCTTGTTCTTAGTCCTGTTTGCCAGGTTCCCTTCTGATTGCCAGGCTGGTAATGCATGGGGGAGATAACCCTGGTTCAGTGAGCAGCAATTCGGTCTGTCATTGAATGGAGAATACTTGGGCAGAATTAACAGAGCCGTGTGCTAAGCTAATTTGGTATCGGCCTTGTGGGTGTGGTTCTTTGGTAGAAGCATTTTTTTGTTTGTCTTTCTGCAAAGAAATCTGACACCTTCCATCAGAATCTCCCTCTGTCCCTTACAAGCCTGTTTACCACTTCCACGGGCCTTCTCCATGCTTTTTACCTCCAAACTAAGCGCTGTCCCTCATCTCTCTCCCACAGGCTTCCCAGCAGCAGTGGTTTTGTTCCTCTTTCCCTAGCACTCCCATCCCCAGCCCTGCAGACCAGACTTGTTTGTGCTGTCATTCTCCGTTGCTTGCTGAGTTTCCTGAACACTTCAGGTAGTCCTGCCAGTCCTGTCCTATCCCTCCCCTCCCAACCCCTGACCTCCCCCAAAATAAAGATATACATCACTGCTTCAGAGTGATGTTCCTTTGTGAAATTTGGCTGTTTTCTCTGTTGAAAAACAGGGTATGTATTTCCTATTTTGATTCTTGTCTTGTTGTTTCCCCTACTTCCTAGCTGTTGCTAATGGCTTTGACTGTGTCTGACTGTGACCTCTAATCCTAGAGGATATAATTGGTTGAGATCCAGGTCATGAATAACACTTGTGTTCACAGGATCTTTTCTAAATAACCTTCAGTGCAGATTCCTGCCATATTGCTTAGTATGCAATAAAGCATATTACTGTGCCCTACACAGTTATTAAGACTTAATTATATCTGGGAACCAAGATGTCTGTGGACTTCACACAGTAATATGGCTACAAAAGATCTCTTAACCCACTACACCATGCAGGAATTCTCACACACACTTGCAAGCATTGCATACCACTATTTTTTTTTAATTTTCCTATGACAGATCAGACCTCACATCTCAGTTACTTCTTGAATTACTTTGTCAGACAGCTATCTCCTGTAGCAAGTATAACAGGTAATGGACACACATGTGGGTTTATCCACCTAAAGCATTTGCACTTTCTGGCCAGAGTATCTAGCTGTGAAATTACTGGATTCATTACTTGGTGCAAAGGCAATGAGAAGAATTTACCATCATACTGATGTGTTTGGAATTTACAAAGCAGTAAATGCAGAAGAAAACACACCTTTTTGTTTTTTTGCCATCTTAAGTGAGGTTCTGAAAGCATTGCTTTCTCTGGTGTTTCAGTTAAAGAGACGAGTTAGCTGGGTTGATGTTATGAAGAAGTCACTCTTCCATCACCCTCTGCTGTAGGTATAGAGCAGAAAATGAAGGGATAAAACTGGACGTGGAGGAATGTGAAGCATTTATGATGGCTCCATGGACCATGATAGACAGCAGCAGGATTCAACAAGGAGAGAGGTTTATAGTATCACAGCTGCTGGCTGCATCTTTCCAACTCCCAAACCTGGGTAGAAATCAATCTGTGCACTCTGAAGTCTTGCTGTTGCTGAACATCAGGAAGGCATCATGTTCACGAACACTTTATTTATATGCTCATACCAGGTATTTAGAGGGGACGAAATTGCTAATTGAGTGTGGCTGTGTCAAAGCAGATCTTTCTTCTGTAATTCATCGTGCTTTGGCAGCCTAATAGTGAGGTTTGGTTTGTTGCTGTTGTGCTTTTTCCGTAGCCATTTGTTGCTGAGTTGTGATTTCCATGTGTCTGTTGCAGCAGAATCTTCAATGCACAAGGGCCAGGATTTTCACTCAAAAAGGTTGCACAGGAGACGGTAACGCAACCACAAAGCAAGGGTCCTAGGCAGTCACAATTCTCCTTCTTATAATCTGCTCTGGCCAATAATTTTCCATTTTGGCACAAAAACAAATACAGAAAACTAGGCAGATTCCTTTTACATGGCATTGGCTCTATTTGGCATGTCTTAATATGCAGTGATGACGGTGACCGCTCAGAGCTGTGCTGGCTGGGCCCTGCTATGTGCCATTCTGTGCCACTGCAGCAGACACTGAGGTAGTTTTAATGCTGTCCATTTGGTTAGCATCTGCCCAAAATATTCCAGACCATTGGCGTTCTTAGCATAAAGAAATCAGGTGTTTTCACCTTTGTGAAAAATAGTTTGATTTATCCTTTAGTAACTTGCTGCTGTCTTCTTGCCCATGCAGCTACTGCTTACTTGCTGTCACTGTTCAGCTCATCTAGGGTGACATTGTCCTATTGTTTTGACAGTGACCTTCATCTGTTTGTGCAGTTCAAAGTAAAGGCTGTGTGGCCAGAGATGGAAATGCATGTGCTTAGGCAGCTTGTAATGAAATGCAGAGACTTTCACTTCAGCTGCTTTGAAGCCACTGCAAATCATTTGTTGGATTTGATGTGTCTTTGGGGATGTGAAGTGAATTTTGTGGCTTCTAGCTGATTGTAGTGAATCAGGCGTTCACCTCATGAAATGCTCCAGTATAATCAGGCTTCATGGGTGGCAGGCTTAGTAGGTATGTCAGTGGCTATATCAAGCTGGATATAGCTTACTCTACCAACAGGGATTTTGATAAACCAAGTCAGAGGCAATTTAACAGACAGATCATTGAGTAGGAACTTCCTACCATGGTTGCCTGTACTATATGGGTTGTAGACAGAGAGGATATTAGGACTTTGAGTAAGTGGCACTGCAGAGCTGAGTTAGCTGGTCGGATCAATATTTTCCTGTCAGCTGGTGCCTCTTTGTGCTGCTGTGGTGGGAGAACTGCATTGGTTCGAAGTTAGCATTGTGAAAAATCAAAGTCTGGGATATCAATCTGTTGCCTTTCAATAGCAATAGCTTCAAAGTAGCAGCACTGATAGCAGATAGCAAGTCACGTAAGAGAAAGAAAACTATTTCTGATGAATCTGAAAACACTCGATTTGCTGTTGCTAAGGATAGAGAACATGTCATCTGGCTGAAGTGCCATCCTGGAAAAACTTGTTCCCCCTGGGTGCACTGGCTGGAGAGGAAATAGCTGCAAAACCTGCCTTCAATGCCGCAGACCGTCAGAAATGTCCACAGTGAGGATGACACTGGGGCCAGGCACACTGCTTATGTTACATGGATTTTTAGATCAATAGTGGCCCTAAAATGTAACCAGTCGCATTATACTTTGTAACATGCTTTTGTGGGGATCCTAGGGCTGTGTTTGGCTTCTTAAATGAAGTAGCTGTGCACCAAGTATTAACACCAGAAAACTTGTCACAGGCAGCAGATGCACAGTGTTTCACCCTTGCCTGGCAAATTTGCTTCCTTACTTAATGCCACAAGTCAGAAACAGCAGAACATTCCTTTCGTTCTGTGTTTTTGGGCTTGAATTCTCTGGACTCTGTAAACTAATTTGTAGCTCAGCATCCATTCCAGAAGTCATATATTGCCTTTAATTTACATCATTTAATCAGTGAGAATGCGGTGGATGTATATACTGTGAACAAGATGATCTTTATCGCAATGACTTTTTGTACTGCAAGCCTCAGCTTTCAAGGCAATTAAAAGATAAGCTTACAGGTATGTAAAACTGCCGCCTTCTTGTTACAGTGATAGTGTTTGCTTAAGCTATTTTCTGTTATTCTCTGCTGCCATCAAAGCATTTCCTGCTAGTAATTCCTGCTAGTCACCAGAAACAGCTATATAAATTCCCCTCCTTCTCCTTGATGATGATGGGAATTGATGATGGGAATCTAAGCCAAATCAAGAGAGATATTCAAGTTCTGTCTATGGATTAATGAGAGCCGAGCATCCTGTGGTGGAAGTAGTTCCTGTGTTACAGGAAAAATACTAAAAATCAGGAGTTGATTATCTATTATGGAGCTTTTCAATATCCATGCAGCAGTAGAGGAGAGAGCCTAGTCATATGGGACATATCATCAGTATGCATTGGATGAAATACAAATACAGCTTTAGCAAGCCCAAAAGGTAAGCTGTTCAACTGTATTCAGTCTGTGTTCTTTGTGGATCTAGACTGATGATGAAGTGATGAACAATAAAATGTGTGTTGACCTAATGAGTAAGAAATGCCGCTGAGATACAGGGGACTGACTGCATTCATAACTTTCTCATTGTTCTGCTGAGTAATCTTTCCTGATCTGTGCTTCAGTGCCTTTATCTGTCAGATGGCAATAACGATAATAATCTCTGTTTTAAAGCTTGTTGGGCTATACCACTGAAGAGCGTATGTAGGATCAAACATTTTTAAAATTTTCTTCACCACAGGCCAAGAGTGAGAGAAGGGAAAATATAGTTGCTACCTGAAGGATGAGCATCAGGGACTTCAAATGCTTTCTGAAGTACTTTAGAGCTGCCCTGCCCATGGTGCTTTTTTGAAGACTTGAGGTCAGATAATATATCGATTTCTATTGTGCTACCGTGATATTTCCCCAAGAGATTTCAGTGCTTTGTAAGTAACTGTCATTGTGATTTTAGGCACCCAGTCAGTCACTATCTGATGGCCTTTTCTTGTGTTTTGAATCACTTTATTCTTATCAGGCATAAGAGGAGATTTTGTAACGAAATGTTCTTTCTCTTCCATTTCCTGTGGTCACTGTGTCTGGTCATTTACAGATGCTTCAGGAATGGAAATGACTGAAAAATCCTGTGATATTTGTATGCTCTGCTCCTCTACAGCTCTCTGATCTGTGGTGCTATTACTTCTCAGCTATTTATAGGTCATACTTTTGCAGAGCTATCACTGCACAATACTTCTAACTTTGTCAGTTTGTATTTTATATACATATCAGGTCAACTAAAGTACATCCATTTGTAATGTGATTGATAGTTCTTTGGGTCTGGCCTCTCATCCTACATTCTGGGTGTTCAGCTTTTCCATCATATATCTTATTTTTTTAACATATCTTTGTAAATAACCTCTGCCTGTGTGGCCATACTTAAAATCTCTATGTCCTTTCTGTGACAAGCCACTTATAATTTGTAACCACGTTTCTATGATTTTTTGTAAAAAATCTCTGTATACTTTTCGCCTACTGCTTGTGTCTGCCAAAGTATCTCTTGTCTGCCAGGTGACTTACTTTCAGTAAAAATATATTCCTCATTTAACATTCGGGATGCAATCCGAGACACACTATGTCCATCTTCTGTCTCTCAGGCAGCCTGTTGTCTTTTCACACTCTTCTTCCAAAACACTGTGATTCGTGTAGCGTTTCACCTCCAGCCTTGCTCTCAATATACAGCATGTTTGAGTTCTGTCACCATGTTACACAGCTCTAACTTTCCTCTAGATCATGGAACTGCAGAATAATTGATACTGGAAGTGACATCTAGAGGTCATCTGGTCTGATCCCTTGTGCCAAACAGGGCCAGCTTTGAAGTTATGTTGGGTTGATCACTGAGACCCTTTTTAAATCTTAAGTTTTGTCTTAAGCTCTGAAAATGGAGATTCCGCATTCCTCAGGGCCTCTGTTCCAATGTTGGACAACCTCACAATTATTCCTTCTTTCTCCCTCCCCCCAGTATCTGCTGAGGATTTCCCTTATGACAAATTGTGGCCATTGCCTCTCCTCTCATTACTATGCAGCTCTGGAGAGACTCTGGCTTCATCGTCCCTTTATGTAGTTGAAGCCAGCAATACCATCCCTTAACGCCCTGTTGAGACTGCTCGAGCCCAGTCCTCAGCCTTTCATTTATCACATGCTTCAGCTTCTTAGTCATCCTGGTGCCCCTCCCTTAGTCTTGCTCCAGTGTGTCAATGCCTGTTTTCTACTGGGAAGCCCTAAACTGGCCCCACTACGGCAGACGCAGCCTTTCAAGTGCTGAGTGGAGCAAGCTAATTGTTTCCCTTGATCTTCTGGCTTCCTTTCTTTTAATACAGCCCAGTACACAGCTGATCTTCACCCCTGAGGGCAACTGCTGATTTATTTTTAATTCGTGCACCACCAGGACCCCAGGTTCTTCTCCACAAAGCCATTTTCCAGCCAGCTGGCTGGAAAATAATTTACTGTGGTAAATTATACAGAATACAATAGGATAATATTTATATGTTTATTGTCTTAAATGTATTTTGGGTTTCTGAACTTTGTTTTCAAGGTATTAGTATTATTCTGTCATGTTCCTTTTTTCAGTATTTTCTTTACATCTTTGTTTTTAATCCTAGGCTTACTAAATCATTGTAATATCCAGAACTGTTATTATTCTTTTATCAATTATTTTAGAGTCTTTATTTTCCAGGCACTACTAATCATTTTGCAAAAGTCAGTATCAGGAAATATCTAACTAATGTTTCTCAGTACTTGGAGAATAATGTGACACTACGTAACAGGGCCTGCTTTTCAGGATATGTAAAAATTTCCTGAAGATACAGCATTGAATCTCAGTGTCAGGTTTTATTGTTTTGTTGTTGTTTGGGTTTTATTTTCCTCCACCTTTAGTTATAACTGCAGAACAAATTGAACTAGAGGAGTGAGCTATATTTTTGGTATAAGTTGTGGTTCATTTTGATCTTTATTTCCTAAATTCTAATCTGCTATTTCTCTACAAGTCCCTTGAAATCTGGTAACAAGGAGGAAAGAACCCAGCTGGAGTTTTGGGACTCCCACAGTGAATTTACAGGGTTTGGGGAGTAAGATATTCTTTCTAGCAAATTGAGGTTATTTGATTTGAAATTCCATGAAGAGCATCAGTGAGGGAATACCATGGGACTGGTTTAGAACTAACTGTTGGATGAGGTGGCTTTAAGCAAACATTTTCTGAAGGGCTTGGTCTGAACTCTTCTTTTGAAATGACTTTTCAGTGCTCCAGTTCTCAGTTCAGTGTTTTTTCTAGGGGTTCTCCCTGTCTTGCTGTAGCGATGTAAAGCTTGGAAAGCTCCAGGTATCACCATGCTGGGAGGAAGACTTGACAACAGAGAAGCTTTGTCCCTAAGTAGAAAGCATTCTTTTGCAGGCTTTCTTAGAGGATGTTCTTATTCTGCTTTACCACTGGTGTATTTACTGAACTGGAATGTGTTTTGTAAGTGTTGAAACAAAGGCATACTGCTGTTCCTATGTTAAAGTGCCAGCTCTTCCTCTCCTGCCATCCCTTGCATGCCATGTCAAAAACCAAATGTCTTTCTTTGTCATGTTAATGATTATGGATCCCATTTGAACAGAGTGTGAAGGTCAAGCTGATTTCCCCTCTGGAAGCAAGGTGCCCTCCAGGTTTCTAGAACAAACAGAATTATTTCCCTATCCCATCCAAAAAGCACTTGAATGTAAATATGGCAAAGAATGACAAAATTAAAATCTGTCACCTGTACAGATGCCAAACTAATGTAAAATCAAAATGGTAACCCAGTAGTCACTGTATCTATTCCAAACAAGTAACAATAACCACTAGGCTGAAACAGATTTCCATGGATGGCTTGAGTTGTTTCCTTGAATACTGGTGATGGACATGCTCTATGATAGTAGTAATAACAGCATAATTATNATGGCTTGAGTTGTTTCCTTGAATGTTTGTATTGTTTTTTAAACAGCATCCCCTACATATGGACCAACTGCAAGAACACAAAGCACAGTCTGCAAAGATATAGTTGGTTCCTGGTCCTGAAGCAGTGGCAGAAGGAGTTGACCTGTCATCAGAAGAGTCACTCATCTCATGATACATTACATGAGCATGGTTTTTATGGCTTTAGCCATGTTGCTAAACATGGGACCCACCTTTACTGTTAGAACCCTCTTTTCTGAGTTAACTAAAGCTGACTTCTGCGTACACTAAAATCCCAACCAAGTTAATCAGACCTGCAGAGATGACGAATCACAGAAATTAAATTTGCTAGCCCAGAGACAGCTGTAAAAAAATATGGCACATTAATAGCCCCGTTCCACCAAAGGCTGTGTCCGCAAGGGGTAGCCCCAAACTACTTTATTCTATCACCCATCTACATAGGCAGAGTTATTAAAACCCTTGTTTAGTTGTGCAATCAGAGCAGTAAGAACAATCTGTTCTACTGAATATATATTTTAGTTGATCAGTTACGATTTAACAGCTTTAGTCTTCTGATTGGTAAGGCTTTTTTATAGGTTAATCAAAGATTTCTTAAACATATTAAATGCTGTCCTGTTAGACTTGAGAGGTACAACTAATGAAGGTGATGATCTCTAGAAGTAGGTGGATTTGAAAAACGTTTCAGGCGTACTTTGCAACTAAAAGGCAATCTACCCATACTGTTTACAAGAAGAACTGCAGCACCTGGGGTTCTGTTGTGCTTGGTTAAAACCAAGCAAACTTGGGCATTAAAGCAAAGCTGGAAGAGGATGAATTTAGTAAGGTAAATGCAAAACCAAGATATCTTAAAGTGATAAACCTTCAGAATTTGTTTTCTGAAAAGGCTAGTTAGGTACAGGCTGAAATTTTTAGTAATTCTGACAGGTGCCAGCAGAGGGCATTTGGAAACTTGACTTTTCTGCTCATTTACCTTCCTACAAGTTGGAGCCCCTGTGCAATTTCTGTGTGAGGCTGATGTGCTCATGTCGGTGGCTTCTGTGTTGGTGCAAGCATATGGTGAAGGCAAAACTGGTTTGTGGTGTTAATGTACAGAGTATCACCAATAAAATATGTATTTCTGAGTAATTTTGAAGTTAGCAGAAATATTGAGCCAGAAAGTCAGAAAGCTCTGACTTTTATCAGGAAGGAGTATTTGAGTGTGAGGTGGAGGAAAGGCCAGGAGGAAGGAAGTGAAGAAACAGTGTATTCTTTTTGTTTCCAGTGTTTTTCATGTCTATATCAGCAATATACCTTGATATGAATTGCCATATTTACATATTAATTACACCTCCTCTACCCTACTGCCATTGACACAAGGTTCTTAGCAGTGCCCATTTTAGCCCAATACTCTGTCTTGAGTACCAAGAAAATTGCATATGTAGGCATAGTAAAAAAAGATCAAATATCAACTCCTTGTATTCATGACCAAAAATCCAGTTGCATTTCTGTTGATCAGGGCTTTTGTTATTTGTACTGGAGTATGTAATATGGTACAGTATAGAACAGGTGTCTCACCAGCAATACATTTGGAGAAAGCTGTTGTTAAAGCCAATATCATAGAGTAAATGGGCAAAGGCATTAAAGCATAATAGCATTTAATAGTAATGCTTTTCTATTCTGGGGTTTGGATCAAGTGATTTCTGTCCATCAGCTTTGATTCAGGCTCTGGCAACATCTTTCTTGAAGAGGCTTTCACTGACATTTTTAAAAGACAGATAGTCTCAAGGCATCTAGTAAGTGAGGACAGAATTGAAACTTGAGACTGGTTTGGTCCTTTCTGTTTTGGTTCTACAGACTGAGGTCTGAAGAGATGGAAACAGACCTACTCGTACGCACAGAGGAAAATTTTGCAAAAAGCCTTTAGTAAACATGTAGCAGAATCATAGAACCGTAGAATCATAGAATATCCTGAGTTGGAAGGGACCCAGGGGGATCATTGAGTCCAAGTTCTGTCCCTGCATAGGGCAACCCC
>VWYH01007222.1:845-12342 GCA_013399365.1 Pampusana beccarii | reverse complement strand
TCATTGGAGCACTTATGGAGGATTGTCCCCAGTGTTCCCCAGCGCTGATGAAATAAACATTGATGCTTAACAGTATAATTGACCTGACTTGCCCAGAAAAGCCTTCAAGTGCCAACTGGAGAGCAAATCAGGCTACAAGACTAGCAGGAGAAGAGAGATAGCTGGCTTAAGTATCCCCCAAGACTAAGAGAAGACATCTAATGCACACTCCAGAGTTGCAGGGGTGGTACCAAGCAGGCAGATACTCCAGTGAAGGTAACAGGGAGCTGCATAGCATCCACCTGTGCCCAGTTACCTCAGTATTGCTCAGGAGCCTGAAGAGGCCAGTGGTGCTTCCCAGGTGCCTGGCTGCTAGCCACCAGACTCCTTGCAGGGCTCTCAGTCAGTGCAAAGGTGCCTGCAGCTGTTCCACAGTTACCTCCTGCAGCACCTTCTGCCACAGCTCCTCAGTGCTAAGATACTGCCTGCAGGCCCTGCAAACCTCCAGAACTGAAAAAATAAGCAAGTAAAGAGACAAACCAAAATAAAAAAAACACAGCCATGAGACAACAGGTTGGTGCCCTGTAGCAGAGACTCTCCCAAGAGGGAGGGAAAACCTCAAGCAAGCACAGGCTCCTCTTAGCCAGTGAAGGAATGGAGTTACAGGGCTTGCCCAGCCTCAGCAGCAGGGAAACCAAGCTCTCAGACAGTGAAGTTAATGGTGTCGCATACAGGAGACAACAGACATCTCAGAGTGAAGAGATGCTGCTAAATTAATGTATACTGTAATTAAGTTACAAAGGACCTACCCATCATTAACCAATTGACATGATAAATGCTTTCTAACCACCTGCAAAATTAGGGGATATTTCTCAAGTTTTAGATCCATCTGCATGACAAGCTGGAGACAGAAGATTAAGTGATACATTGTTTAGAAGCAGAGTGCTTAGTTTATATTTGACTAGTAATTAATAGATTTATTGTAAGTAAGAAACTAATTAACTACCTATGTGTGTACTAATTGCGCTTGTGGGAAGAGCTGCCAACATGGAGAGGTCGATCAGCAGACAGATGAAAAGACCCTCAGAAGCCCCCCCAAAGAGACTGCAGTACCTGTAAAAGGATGCTAGATGGCAGCAAAAACCTTGAAATAACTGACTTTATACTAATCTTATGTTTATGCAATTATTTCTCAATATAGATGTATGTTAAAAATTCCCCCAAATTGTAATGAATATGCAATAATTGTGTGAATATAAGCAACGCAAGAGCATCCAGTCATTGGAGCACTTATGGTGGATAATCCCCAGTGCTGTTAATAAAGAATGCTTGCTTAACAGTATAATTGACTTTGCTGTTAAGTTTATTTCTCTGTGACAATGGGTAGGCTGTGGCCTCGCTCCAGGTGGTGGTGTTTCCATGGCAAACAGCTCCTGAGGCAGTGTTGCCACAGGAAAAGGCAGACCCAAGGCTCAGGGAATGGAGGTGAGAAGGGGTCCATTGCACCTGCCAGGGCCTGGCTCTCCCCCCCACCATAAAAGGTGATAGAAAGATAAGGAAGAGAGGCTTTTGCAAGTTGGAAAAGTTTTAAAGGCTTTACTAATGCTACTAATAAATAGAGAAAAATGATACAAAATATACAAAACCAATCTTGAATGTCCTGGGGTAGCAGTGTTTAACCCCTCCTGTGGTGGGTGGAGCTGGTGTGGCTCCAGCAGCTGCAGGACAGGCACCCGGAAGTCCTGGGCAGAACTTCACAGCAAACAGGAACTGGATTCAAGGATGCAGAGTCTTGGGCCTAGGATTGCAGGCAGACAGGCAGGGTCCTCTCTAGATGCCAGCCATGGTCGAAGAAGAGTGAGACCCTTGTGATCTTCCTCTTATATAGGGTGTATGACGCTTATGGGATGGAATACTCAGTTGGTCAGTTTTAGTCACCTGTTCTGTCCGGCCCTCCTTGCAAATACACCCCTCTTGTGACGGAACGTGTGAAATCTTATCAGTATTCTTGGCTGTCATAGCAATAAATCTAAACATGAGCCCCTTCAGCATTCTGTTGGCCATTCTTATGTGTCTTGGAGCACAGTGTCCAAGAAACATGCAGGCAAAAATTCAGAAAAGTGCAGTTACTTAGAAGAACTTAGCTGAAAGAAAAAATCACTATAAGAGAACTGGTCTTGTTTTTAACAAAACCAGGACAGACGGCCATGCAGGAAGCACCAGCCCCACAGATCAGAGGGGGAAGATGCTCCAAACAGCTGCAACCTTTTTCAGTAGTGGCGGCTTTGAGTCACCATTTTCCAGGCAGTACAAACTGGACACAATTCCACCCCTGCCCCATGCTGGGACCACAGGGCATACCGTCCCACCATCGGGTTGAGGCCAGGGAAGTTTCCCAGCAGACCTCTCCCCCTGCACAGAGGGACAGGGCGTTGGGCAGGAGCCACTGCCACAGAGCACACACACAATTGTTCTGCGGAACACGCTGAGGATGACACATCCCCTGTCCACACTCAGCCAAGGGACACATGGACCAGAAACAAACCGCTTGGAATAACTGCTCCAGGAAAGACTCAACAGGCTCCAGTGACAACCTCAACAGGGGAACATAAGGCAGCCTTCTCCCCTGGCACACCAGGTTTCCTAAAGAGCCTTGGTTTGGACCAGTGGGCACCTTCCTCTGGACACTTCTTGGGATTTTAAATCAGTGAGCACAGCCACATCTGCTCTAGTATCAGCAGGATGCCCTGCTTCTAAGGCCACCAAGCCTTGGACAAACATTAACTCTGTCATCCCCAGCACACTCAGAAGAACAGCAGCTCAACGATCAGCTTGAGGGCAGCTGGGGAAGGCTGCCAAAGACTAAAAAATCAATGAAAAAAGGCAAGAGCATCTCCAGCCCTTGGAAAACTCATCTTCTTGAATCTGAATTCTTTGTTGTAGCAGCCAGTCTGCCTTGGCTGAGCAGCTAGCACTCTTTGGCATCATTGCAGTGACAAGAATGTACTTGTAGTTTTGTTACTCTTTTTTGTCAGTTTTGCAAGTAACAACCCCAGCTGAAATGAGCTAAAGCTGCACCCTTAGACCCCTATAAGAGGGCTCAAGGAAGGAGTTTACTGCATTTCTGGAGAGGAGACTGAGGCATGCATAGGCAGAATGATTTGTCTGAAATTCCCCAAGTGAGCTTCAGCTTTCAACCTGGGCTCAAATCTACTAAAGCAGGAAGTGGCTAAGAAAAGTCCTAATTTTTACTTTAAAAGTCAGAATTTATATTCTGTAGTGGAGACCAAACACCACCTAGTAAGTCTGGCAAGATAAGTATGTGTGGTTTTATGGCACTGCAGTTCTGCTGTCCCCTCTGCTCTGCCCTGGCCTCCAGGGCCATGAGCCTACAGTCCCAGCAGAAGGGCAAAGGGGCAACACGGAAGGCTGAGGAGAGGATGCCCATGCACTGGCTGAGCACTCCAACCATGAACAATGGGCACGGGAAGGCTCAGCAGCATGACAGCAGCTGTTGAAAGAGGAACTAGTCCCAGAGATGGGAGAGAACAAAGCCCAGGGGCCTGGGTGGCAGCTGCGGGGATGTCAGGGGCTGGTATCACAGCATTAGCGACCATAAGGATTTCTGCCAGCACAAATACAGTCAGGAAGCAAGCTCCTGACAAGGTTATGAGGTTACAACAAGACCTATTTTGGCTCCAGCCCTGGAGGTTAGCAGTGTGTGTTATCTAGACTAACCTTCTGACATTAAATGAAAATTCATTGGGTAGCTGATACTTCCATTCCTTTCCTCCTCTGCACACCGATATACCCCTCACCTATTAGCACAGCCCCCTCAGCACCAAGAACCATCTGGCCACCAAAGAGTCACAGTATACAGCAAATAACCTATTTTTAAGAGTGGGACTGCTTAAGCTCATCTAATTGTGGGCTGACATGTTCCTGCCCCCCACAGCTCCCTGCTGCATGCTGCTGCTACCCCTTGCCTTGCACCAGCACTGGTATGTGTGCAAACAGGCAGTGAGGCAGCCCAGGGAGTCATGCCAGCTACAAACCAGTCCCTGGTTGCATTGGGTAAAATTAAGCAGGACACGCCCACAGGGCACAAGATATGCAATTCTGAGGTGGGAGACCACAGCCAGCAAGTCAGGAGGCAGCCACTGTGGGAATATAAGGGAAGACTGGTGAGGAGGATTGTAAATATGCTCAAGTGACTTGCAGCTGGGGTATGGAAAAACACATATATCATACTAATCGTTTAGTCTTGTGTGCTTGACAAGTAGAACATCTGAATTCAGATAATGTAGGCCTGTGATAGGCTCAGAGGGACCCTACTGAACATGCTTAAGATTCCTGCCCTGCTGTGGGAAAGATCAAAGCACAATGGAAAATTACGCCTGCATGAAACCCTTATATACAGGCGAAAATAGCAGGTTTGGTAACTCTCTCTAGCAAGGACTGAGCTCTGCGGTGCCTGTGTTCTTGCTCATGTACCTCTGCCTGGGTGCTGCTTCAGAGATCCTGTGGTTTGCTAGTTAACGAAAATAAATTTACTCATTGCATTTCATCCATGTTTTTGTGGTTGTTCCTGCATCCTACCTGTGTCAGCTCACACAGCTATGCAATGGAAACTCCAAATTAGAGCAGTTTAAGCTTCCCTGGAATTGCACCCTAACATCTGAGCAAGCATTACCCTCCCACAGGAGCAAAATACAAAACTAAACCTAACCTCAAGGGCCATTTTCCACAGCTACTGGGCACTTGGGCATAACAACGAGAACCAACATGATCAGCAAGGTAACAAAATGCTTTTCCCAGGAATCTCCAGGGCAGAGGAGAGGAAGAGCCTGGAGTTACGCTAGCAGTCTGCAGTGAGGAACTCAAACAGGAGCAGTCATGGTGCACAAGATAAAAAACCAAATGAGACCAGAACAAAAATGAAAGCAGGAATCCCAGGCAAGCAGTCCTCAGCTCTTTCCAGAAGGGAAAGAGACAAAAGGTTTCATAGCACTAAGTAATGCCACACAGCAGTTCAGGGCAGTAAGGAATCCCAGCTCCCATCAAAACTGCAGGGGGAATTTAGCTGGAATGTGGCCAGGCACCATGGTCACTGTCCTCTACATCTGCCCATAAAGAAAGAAATATGACGTCTCCTGACTGCAAGCAGCCAAGGGCAGGTTTGGAGTAGCTCACCTGCAGCACAAAGTCCCATGCAGAAAACCAAGGTCAAGGGGGAGATAAGCACCAAATATGGGATCACAGATGCCATCAACTGCAATGTCTGGGGTCCCTTCAAGGTGACATAACCTCCAGCACATACAGAGATACCAGGTGGGTTAAGCTACCTCCCAGAAGAGTTGTCGCCCACTCAGGGCTTTCAAGCAGCTGTTCTCAGGCACTAGAGTGCACACCAAGGCCACTCTTGCAGTTGAGACAGCTACTCCAAACTCCCCTTTCCTCCTGACCAGATCTAATATGGGGATGAGTCAATGCTCTGTCACTACATCGTGCTGCAACTCAACTGTTCAAAATCAACAGCCAGCATCTGGCAGCAGGCACTTGGGAAGAGATTGGGAGCCACGATTGCTACAGCCCAGCCCACAGGGGCACCAACAGGCCAAGACCATGAGTAGAGAATTTCTTGGTCATGGACACAGTTCTCCCTGCTACCACCCCAACAAGCTAAGCCTGCTTCAAGATGGATGAGGCAGCCCAGCCTACTCCTCACTGCCCTTCACAGGGCTAAGAAAGACCAGGAAAATGGGAGTGTAGGGCAGGAGGGGCCTCACTACAGAGCAACCAACTGACTTTACAGTGGAGCATCTACCACCAGGATGCCAGGAACCATCTGCAAGTGTAAGCATGTGCACTTTGATTCCAGCATGAAAACTGAGCACGCAAAGAGAAGTGGCTGCAGGACCTTCCTTCTCCTCCCTCCCTTCCCTCCTCTCCTCAGCAGGCCCCTTCCTGTGAGTCACTATCTCTGCACAGGCAAGGTGACACCTTGCTGGCCACTGAAGCTGACAAGCTGCACAGTGGGGACAGTTTTCAGGAAAGTAGCAGCAAGACACCCAGTAGCATTTCTCCAGAGGAGCACTTCAGGACTCTTGCTTCTTGGCCTCCTGCAGCAGACTCCCCCCTCTGCCAACAAATGCCCAGCAAGGGCTCTAATCTCAACTGCTGAAAAACACCATCACAATGAGCAGGGAACAGCTGGCTCTTGTCCTTTTGTGCAGCGCTGAGGCAGGGAGCTGGGGATAATCTCTGACTGCTGTCGGCAGACACTCATTGCTGGTGGCTCATGTATCCTTCCTGGCCCCAGGGAGGCAGGAAGACAACCACAATCTCGGGCAAAGAGCAGGTCAGGTTCCCCACATATCCAATGCTACCTGAGCTGAAGCTGGCTGAACCAGGTGCTAATGGCACAGTCCACAACATCATCATCAGGGATACCCAAGCAGGAGGCACATGCTGCTCACCACAAAGCCCAGCAACTCAAAGAAGAACATGCAGGCACAACAGACACAGTAAGGATATTACAGCCAGTGTGTCCACAAGGACAGACTGCTACCCTCAGTCCCAGCAGACTGATTTTCCTGACTGAGAGGTTGCGGCCAGCTCTGAGGCCATGTAGCAGAGCAAGCAGGAAGTGGCGATGAGGGTGCAGCCCCCCACCACACACAGGGGATGGAAGTGGGCCCAGGACTGGGTGCACACAGTTGCTAGAAGCAACCGATGAGGCTTACCAGCCTGGCCTCCAGCTCCAGAGGCACCAGCATCGCCCCTTGCACCTGGGCCAAGAGCTGAGTGCGCTCCTCTACAGTGCTGGAGAAGAGCTCCTGCAGATGCTGGAGCTGCTATGCTGGCAGGTTACAAGCCACCAGCAAGTAGAAGTGCATGAAGCAGTCCACATACAGAAGAGGGGACACAGGATCAGATAGCAGCACTGGGAACACTGGGATCTTCCTCACTCAGCCCCTTCCAAATGGAAACAGCCCCAATCTGCCAATCCCTGCCAGGACGGACCCGGCCCCAGCTGCATCACCCGGGGCTGGTCACCCAAATACAGGATACGACTGTCACAAAACACAATGCTTCTTCCAAAGTAACATCCCTCTCCAGTGACATATTGTGCCGGTTTGACCGAAAACAAGTTAACTTTTCTTCATGCAGTTAGAAACCTTTTTTTTGGAGTTAGCAAGGTCATTGTTTGGAATTAGTTTGAGAACAAGCAGATAACAACCTGGGACAGAGTTGTCTGGGAGCCAAGGATATTCTGAGCACTCTGTCCACAGGTGTGAGGCAGGTAGGAAGGGAGACAGAGATGGGGCAGATCTTGGCTGACATCCAGACTGATCAATAAGAATATTCCATGCCATTAGCATCATGCGTCACATTTAAGGAGAGTCAGGATCTTCTGGCTAGGTTATTTTTTTCCGGAGCCAGGACGGAAACCTGTTCAGGGGAGTCCTGTTTGGGAGTTTAGCTTGGCCTTTAGCCATCCTGCCATTTTGCAGAGGACTCTGGGCCTTTCTGCCTTTTTTCTCTTCTCTCTCTGGAATCAGCTGTTCGGGAACAGGGTGCTACTTCCTGGGACTGGCTGCTCGGCATGGACAGAGTTCATGAGGAATTCCCTTTTGATTCTCTCCCCTATTTGGGAGTGGGGAGCGTGAGCGAGCAGCCATTGTAATTATATTACTAGCTTGGGTTAAATCACGACACATGTCCATCCGAACAGACACACTGACTCCTCTCAGTCACCCAGTTCTTCACCTGCAGGTACACCTCTGTTAATGTCATGCATCACTAAGAGCTTTTGTGCAGAGTCTTTGGTATGAGATTGGTGCCGTGATGAGGAACGATGTACACCAGGACACAGACAAAGATGCACGCACAGGCAAAGATCTTGTTCAGGAAAGGACGCAGAGCAGAGAGCTGAGCTAGGCTGAGGCCCTCTTTATTAGCCATTGACAATTTATAGGATTTACAGATACAGGCCTGGACTAAGATGTTACATAAGATGTTTTTCCAATAATTGTTATTAAAACCACACCACTCTCATGTTTGTTTCAGTTATATTCCCACTCATTCACAGACCAGGCCCAAGGACATTCACACATCCCATGAACTTGGGGGCGGTCATCCAGCCCAAGATACCATTCTCACGAGTCTGGGCTATCAGTCTTTACAATTATGGCACAATTTGAGGCCATTTCCTCTTGTCCTATCACTTGCTACTTGGGAGAAGAGACTGACATCCACCTCGCTAAAACCTCCTTTCAGGTAGTTGTAGAGAGCGATAAGGTCTCCCCTCAGCCTCTTTTTCTCCAGGCTAAACAGCCCCAGCTCCCTCAGCCACTCCTCATAAGACTTGTTCTCAAGACCCTTCACCAGCTTTGTTGCCCTTCTTTGGACATGCTCCAGCACCTCAATGTCTTTCTTGTAGTGAGGGGCCCAAAACTGAACACAGTATTCAAGGTGCAGCCTCACTGGTGCTGAATATATGGGGATGATCCCTGCTCTAGTCCTGCTGGCCACACTATTCCTGATACAAGCCAGGATGCTGTTGGCCTTTTTGGCCACCTGGGCACAGTGATGGCTCATATTCAGTCAGTTGTCAACTACCACCCCCAGGTCCTTTTCTGCTGGACAGCTTTCTAGCAATGAGGTTCATGAGGTTCAACAAGGCTAAGTGCAAGTTCCTGCACCTGGGTCGGGGCAACCCCTGGTATCATTGCAGGCTTGGGGATGAAGGGATAGAACTGGGGCTGTTTAGCCTGGAGAAAAGGAGGCTGAGGGGAGACCTTATTGCTGTCTACAACTATCTGAAAGGAGGTTGTAGCATGGAGGATGTTGGTCTCTTCTCCCAAGTAGCAAGTGATAGGGCAAGCACCACACAGCTGCTTGCTCACTCTCTCCCAATTGGATGGGGAANAGCATGACATCATATGGTATGGAATATCCCTTTAGTCAGGTGGGGCCAGCTGTCCCAGATTTGTCCCCTCCCAACTTCTTGTACATCCCCAGCCTTCTTGCTGGCAGGGCAGTGTGAGGAACAGAAAAGGCCTTGACTCTATGTAAGCACTGCTCAGCAATAATGAAAACATCCCTGTGTTATCAACACTGTTTTCAGCACAAATGCAAAACATAGCCCCTCACCAGCTACTATGAAGAAAATTAACTCTATCCCAGCCAAAACCAGCATATTTGGGAAGAGTCCTTCCCAAGTGTCATCACCCATGAAGACCACTCTCCTTCCTGAGGCAGCAAAAAAGGAATTAATGAGAACAGGGAGCCCACCCGAGTCATGCTGTTACCTACACTAGTACAAAGAGTCTGGGCAGATCCAGGTCATGGCCTCAAGCACTGGCTCCTCTCCAATCCACACTCAAAAGTGACCTAAAGTTAAAATCACCATCTGGTTGTAAATAAGTCTGAACATAGGGAGAGGCCAGCCCTGTTTCTAAGACTACAAGTATGCTCCACACTAAATCCACCAGCACAAACTCATTACTTATTATTGACCTCTGATACATCAACCCAGCAGAAAGACCTGGTTGAACAAGCCAAAAAGCAGACAGGTACCCATTCATACTACCACAGCACTTAGGAAGGTGCAGCACAAAGCAGACAAACCCTTGCCGAAGGACCCACAACCCCACTGTAAAACACAAGGTGGTAGATAGCTGCTGACAGACAGGGGCTGAGCAGAAGCCATGAGTCCTGGACTCTGACTTTAAACACAACACTGGTGTGTTTTCAAACACAGAAAAGAGAAGGCAAAAATGTGATGTGCTGCAAGGTGGCAGTGGGTGATTGGCTTGGAAGTAGTAGAGGTGGGCATGGTGGGGCTGGGAGATTGCAAGGTGGTGCAGGAAATTCAGCTTGTTCTCATAGAGCAGTGGACTGACCTTGGCTGAGTTAAACCAGGCAAACTCAAAATGAAGGACATTGATGATGACAAGCACGGACTTGGAAAAGCGCTGAGGTGCCCAACAAGAGCCCAGCAGGAGGCTCTGCCTCTCCCACAGAGGTGGTGTGAGTGGGTCTGAGCAGGAACTGCTTTTGGCAAGCTCAATCCAGGTGAGTACCCCAACACCCCTCACACCTGCCTGTCCCATGATACTCCCCAGACCTCCTCAGCCACCACTTGTGACTTGACTTTACTCATTACCACTCTGTACCCTGGTAACTGCCCTACACACAGCACCTCCTTGTATCTCCCACCACACTGCACTCCAGTCCCCCTCTTACTTCCCAGCCACTCTCTGGCACCCCAGCCTCTCTCATGCATCCCCAGACACCATGTAGCACCCTGGCCCCCACTTCCCGTGCCACTACCTTACACCCAAGCCCCCTTGTACCCACAGCATACCTCGTAGCCCACAGACACCGCCTGGCACCCTGACTCCTGTCCTGCCCCTCAGCTTCCCTCACAGCCTCTCAACCCCCACGGCCCCTCAGCACCCCCATCCCACTGCCCCCCTCCCCGGAAGCACCACGCCTAGCAGCAGCAACCCCCAACGGCCGATTGTCACCTGGGTCCCTGTCTCCCTCAGGGTAGGGACCCTGAGCACCCCCAGCTTAAGCTGGATGTTGCTTTAACTAATTAATTAATTGCCACAGTCATTCCACTCCCCATGCTATATGGAACTGCCCTGCACACCCTAGTGGCAGTGGCACTGTTGCGAGACACCAGGTGAGGGCTGCTCATGACTGCAGTGGGTGGGACAAGGAGCTCACAGCCCCAGAGGGGTGTCCCCAGGCTCTTCTTGCAGATCATCACACCTTCCTGCAGATCAGCAGGAGCTCCCAGCAGAAGCCTGCTTAGGAGGGATGGTCCCCCCTCAGTGGCACATGATAGGTTGCGCACCTGAGTGTCAGGGGATGTGCTGCAGCACCAGTACCATTTATTACATTATTTAAATCCAAATACAAAATAAGGACCAAGGGAAGAAGAAGAGTGTCTAACTGGGGAGGGCAGCAGGACAGGACTGCTCACAGCCTGGTAGCCCCCAGGCAAGGATCCAGGATCTTTCTGGCTCCGATAGATGGAGTTGGCCTGTTCTGCCTTAAGCACCTCCATGGTGGGAGGTTGGGGGTCCTCACAGGCAAGAGGCATCTCATCCTGGGTCTTCACAGCTTGCGGCTTGGTCAGCATAGCGTAGATGCCCAGGGCCTGGAGGGAACGAGAAAACCACGGGGAAGGAGAGGGGAAACAGCACACTCCGCAGCAGGAGAAGACATTGTATCAGAGAAGGCAATTACACTATGCTGCAAGTCAAGCAAGCAGGGTAGAACACCAGCTTGGCTGAACAGGGAACTCATTGTGGAACTCAGAAGGAAAAAGAAACTGTACGACCTCTGGAAGCAAGGTCAGGCTTTGCAGGAAGATTAGAGAACTGTGGTTCGTACATTGTGGCAGATGCACTCGACCTCCCCAGCCAAACCAGCAGCAGTTTGATCCATGCTCCAAAGGAGGTAAAGGCCTGAGCTGTAGCCAGGCCAAGAACTCCTT
>VWYH01007220.1:0-18149 GCA_013399365.1 Pampusana beccarii | reverse complement strand
CAGCCCAGGCACTGCTGCAGGGACACGGGCACCTTCTTGTCACCACACCAGCCGCTGAAACCCCCCCGCGACCTGCGGCTGTCGGCTCCCCGAATTTCCCTCCCGCTGTCCCCCTCTGCTGCCAGCTGGGTGTCTCTTACCCGGGGCTGCTGGTGCCTCTGCCGCCTCGCTGGCCACGATGAGAGACTCGAGGATCCTTGTGCAGAGCTCAGGGCTCGCCTCAGCACTGTGGAGAGAAGCAGGGGGTCCATGAGGGTCCCCAGCAGCTCAACCCCCCAGAAACCCTCACACCCCTGGGACAGGAGCCAGCCACCCTGACCAACCTCTCGCAGGACTGGGGCAATTCCATGTATCCCAGCCCCGTGTGTGACATCACGCCTGGTCACCGAGGGAACGGCTGTGACGTCAGAGCATCGCAGCTGGGATGGGGGCTTCCAGCTCTGGCCTCCCCCTTTGGAAAACCCCAGGTCTGAGCCACTGGTGGGCTGTCATCCAGCAAAACCAGCATGGCCGGGGGCCAGCGTGCCCGTGCCTGGCTGTGGACACCCTTTTCTCTCCCGCTCCACCCCAGGCGCGGCAGGGGCACCTCACCTGTCTGCTGCAGGGTGCAGAAGCAGCTCCCCGAATTGCTCGCCGAGGAGCCGGGGTGAGACGCGGCTCCTGCGGGCGCCCTGGCAGAGGCGGCAGAAGTGGCAGGTGAGCTGGCGCAGGAGCAGCGCCTGAGGCTGCGGCAGGGCCGGCGGGGCCAGCATGGCTCTGGCTCGCTGGCCACACTCCTCCAAGCCCGGGGTCTCTGCAGCAGAGGGGAAACAGCAGAATAAAGGTCATTTGGGGAGGCTGGCACATCCCATTGCCTCTCATGGGAACCCAGAGCCTGCCAGCACGAGCGGCATGAGCTGTGGCAGGTCTCTGCTCCCCACGGAGCCTCCAAAAACCCAATCTCAACCTCTCCCCCAAAACCCACGGCTGTTTCTTTGCAACCCATCCCTTCCCACAGACAGGTGGTGGGACATGTCAGTACCCCAGGGAGCACAGGGAATGTAAGATGTGCCACCCTGAGGGTGTCTCAGCCACCTATTTCTGGAGCCTCCAGCCCCATTTACCCACTCATACCACCCCAGATCAGATTGTAGGATGGCTTTNAAAAAAGGTGCACCTGGGCTGAGAGCTACAGGCATACAGCCACAGCGAGGCCCCTGCAGTCCTCCCGGTGTGACAGCTCTCGCTCCCTGAAATGCAGCAGCAGGGAGGGCTGACTGGGGTACAGCTGCTTCCAGCAATACTTGAATTGTCCATGTGAATAAAAGCAGGCACCTGATGGTGTTCCACATCATGGAGGTGCTACCAGAACCCCTGTCATAGGTGCCCTGAGCAGCCCACAGGCCTGTGTTGTTCCCACCAGTGTCCCCACGTGTCCCTGGTGCCCTCTGGCAGCCTTAGCTGGGGCTCCCTGGTCTTGTGAGCTCAGTGGCCTGGGACTGCGGTCCTGCCATGGGCACGGGAAACAGCTGCTCTCCAGCCACCCTTCATCCCCACCTTGGCCTGGCTCTCTCATCTGCGGGGGACAGGGATGTCCCCAGGGCTGTGTTGCTCTCAGCCAGCTTCAAAGCCTGGCTTGGCCTGGGGGCTGACTCAGCTCTCCGCAGCTCTTTACACCAGGGCTGAGGCTTGGCTGATGCTCAGACAGCTCCCGGAACCCATCTTTGGGATCTGGGGTGCACCAGAGCTGGAGGGTGAGGTGCCCGGGATTGTCTCTGAAGCAGGTTTGCAACCCAGCTGGGAGGGCGATGGGGTGTTTGCGTGCCCCTGTGTCTAAGAAGCTGCTCCTGTGGGATGTTTGGCTTTGCTCCAGGGCTCCCCTACCCCAATCAGCTGCTCTTTGCACCCAGGGGATGACAGAGGGGAAAGGTCCACAGCCAAAGGGGAGATTTGGGGATGTTTTTGACCTCCTTTCGCAGGTGGTCACCCTGCCTCTTTTCTAGCCCACAACCTCAAGCGGGGCAGAAGGAGTCTGCTTGCAGGGCACTCTGCCAAAACCCAGCACCATCTCCTGAAAGACTTGTACTTTTTTTTTTTCTTTAAAAGCCCCAGAGAAATCTCCCATCAGCTTCGCCTCTGTTCCTGGCCCTGCCCCCTCCTGCACCCGTTGTGCCAGGAGCAGAGCCCGCTCCAGCGCAGGCTGCGGGGAAAGGCGCTTCCCTTTGAAGTTGCTTAATGAGGCAACCCAGCTAATTGCTTCCTAATTGCGTTTTTATCCTTGGAAGGGAGGCAGCCTTTGATTTCTCCTGTCTCTGAGGGTGAGGGGAAGGCCGTGTCTTGATGCTACCAGCCCTGGGGTATTTCTTCTGGCTCTGTGTCTGCACAGGGCAGGGAGGATGGGGTGTGAGTTATTCCTCAGCTTCTCTGTGCGTCCCTCCTGCCTTGCTGGAGGGCACGAAGAGCTCATTGCATTTTCCCACCAGGACATGGTAGAAAAAGGCCGCACTGGTCTGGCCATTGGTGATCTTTTAGTGCCTCTTAAGGCAGCCAAGAGCATAATCTGCCCAAGTGTTAATCTGGTTTAGGACAGGCAGGTGATGCACGGGGATGCAGGATACTGCAGCGACCGGCGGTGAGATGAGAACTGCTGCAAAAGGGGAAATCCTGGTTTCGAAGGCAGCAAGGGGTTCAGGTCCTATCTAACACAGTGGGCAAGAGAATTGTGTGTGCCTGGTGTTGCCCATGGGGTCTTGGGCTGAGAGGCTCTGCAAGGACTCATTTGAAATGGGTTTTGGTCCAGGCTCCCTGTTGGGATGGACTGTGGACTTTGCTGACCTGTGTACAAGTCCTGCTGTGTTTATTTGAAAAAAATTCAAATAAAACCAAAACCTTGATGGTCTCATACACATATCAGAGGCTGGAAAGCTTGCAGGGACATAAAGGCTCTTCCTAATGGCACTAAGCTGAAAAAGCAGAGAATTTTCTATGCCCATATAAAGCCAGGAGTTAACGAGATTACAGAAAAAAATTCCCAGGCAGCGGAGCCAAAATATTATAATAATGCTTTCTTCTGGGGCCAGCATCACCCAGCCTTGGCAGCTGCCCGTCCCAGCAGGCAGCACCTCTTCCTCCAGGCACTGCAGCAGGAGAGGACCGTGCTGTGATGGGGGTGAAGCTGCCCACTGGATCCCCCCTTGCTTTCCCAGAGCATCTCCCAAAAACTGCTGTGCCACTCCAGGGGATGTTCCCAGTGGTCCTTCTCAGCATCTACCCTTGGTACAACATCAAGCAAGGAATGGGCTCAGGAGCTGCCCTAGAGATGCTGGGGAGCCTCTTTAAGAACTTCCTAAAGCTCCTTCAGTCCCACAAAGGTCCCAGATGCAGGGAGAGCCTGTCTGTGCTTACCTTGAGCCATGTGGACCAAGTCGCCGTAGAGAGCTGGAGGGATCAGAGGAGACGGGAGCTCCTGGAGGTACCACTTCAGGGCCTCTGCCAGCGTCTGGGCGTCGTACAGGTCCATGTCCACGGCCGAGGCGTCTGCAGGGGTGAGACACAGTGGGAGACATGTGGTGCTGCCCCTCTGGCATGGAGCTTGTAGCTTTTCTGTCCCTGCAGGCCTTCCTCCGGGCACGGGTGCTGATTTCTCTGCCCATGCCCATTCCCCCATCCACTCAATGTGGCAGCCTATGATTTCCCCTTGGAAAAATGCATCCATGGAACGGGGTTATGGTCCCCAGGCCACACACGTTACTGAAGGCCCATGTCACCCCCAGCGAGCCCAAAATGCTGCAAATGTGCCCTGAAAGGCAGCTGCCCTGGGCAAGGCAGTGAAGGATGCTCCAGGGATGGGGTAAAGCACCCAGAGGAGGCTGAGCCCACCCAGCCTGGGCTCAGGACAGGGCAATGCTCTGGGCAGAAATGTCCCACGGTCCAGCAGGAGCCAAAGGGTGGGACAGGTCCATCTGAACCCCGCGGCCGGGCCGGCGCGGTGACATTGCTTCAGCAGGGTCGAGGGCGAAGAGCCCTTTCAGCATCCTTTGGTATTGCCTCATGCGTTTTTCTTGGAGGTCTCTCAGCCCAGCTGGGCCAGGAGGTGGCTGCCCGGAGGGTAACGGTCCCTTTTGCAAAGATCTAGAGGTTTCAAAATCCTCCTTTGATTCGAACTGGAGCCAAACAGAATGTTTTGAAATTTTCCTCATAGGAGAAATCTTGAGGAGTTGGAGGGAATCATAAAAAAAGCTCATGATATTTGGGATCATTTGAAATGGTTCATTTGTAGAAACTGAATTTGTTGCTTCTTCTAAATGAGAATATTGAAAAAAGGGCAAATTTTGCTCTTTCTTAAAGGTGACACGTCAGGCCCCAAATGGCCCAGTGTGTTGTGATTGAGAAGGTGATGCCCTGCTCAGAGCTTGCCCTGATCTGAGCCCACTTCCCCTCCCCTCTCTGGGTCTTTACCCCCAAATGCAGCTTTACTGAAATAGGTCCCATTTTGGGAGGTGCTCCATCTCCCAGCCCAACATTTTCCAACAGAAAATGCCTCAAGTCTCCAACCATTCCAGCTGACCACGTGTGGCCCTGCTCACTTCTGGGGCAATAAGCCCCAAAGAGCAGAGAAAAACTCTTTCCTAGGGCAAGGCTTTGGAGGCACCCAGCTGGCAGGGTTGGGATGTGGAGCAGTTCCCCAGCTCCTGGAAAAGGCTGATTTTGGGCACCTTGACCTTGGTCTCCTCCCCTTGGGGCTTCCCCGCCATGAACCAGGCAGCGTGGGAGCCTGCCTGCCCCCTCCTTTGAAGAAGCCATGGCAGGTCCCTTATGGCCAGTGCCTGCCATTTGGCTTGGAGACCAGAGAGAAAATGGATTGACCAATGCCTGAAGCAAAGCCTTTAACCCAGCCGTCGGAGACACTACCTCATTTTCGGGAGAAAGCACCCGGCCGGCTGGGAACCGTGCCCCGGGCAGTGTGGGGACAGCCGGGAGAGATGCCACCAGGCCGGGGCAGGCAGCCGTCCAGCATGGCCAAATGTGACCTGGGGCAAAGGCTGCATTTCGGGCACCCCCTGGTGTCACAGCATCACCCCATGAGCCGCTCTGCCCTCAGCATCCCTGAGGCAGGCAGGGCTGTGCCGGCTCTTGCCTGCTGCATGCTGGCCCCAATGGGATGCATGCTGATGCTCCTTTTCCCAGCCACACTTCTGTACTTTTCTGCTGGACAACAGAGTTATTTCTTCTGGGATTTTCAGGGGCAGGTGACAGATAAGTTGCCCATTTTTGCTAGTGCTTGCCCTGGAAAAGTTAGCTGGCAGGTTGGCTTCAGCCTGGCAGGGGAGGAGAGTGGGGTCAGAGATCCTGCGAGATGCTCCAACTCTCCTTTTGGGCTGAAACCCCCAGGAATGCTGCTGGGGGGTCTCAGGGTCTCGTTGCTTGGTCTGCACTGCAGGGAGCTGCTCCCATCAGCAGGATGCACAAGGCAAACCTCAAACCCCTTCTCACCAGGGGGAAGCCTGGTTGCTTCCCCCTCCCCACCATGGAGGTTTCTGCAGGGACCTGTCACTTGCCTTAAGGATGCTGATGTGGATCGGGGAGAGCAGCCGCAAGCTGTTTTCTGCGCATGGAAGGAGCTGCTGCCGGGCACTGGCCCCAGGCGATCAGCCTCGGGCTCCACCGTGGCCTAATTAGCTCGTTTGCATCGTTAGGCATGGGCTTTGGAGGGGGTGTTCAAAGGAAAGGCTCAGCCAATTTCAAAGCAAGACTCGAAAACATCTTTACACCCAGAGAGAAGTGTGATGGGGAGACCAGGGCGGGGAGGGGGGAGGGGTTCACACCCTGCTAACAGGGACTGATGCTCTTGGCACCATTTTCCTTGGCACGTTGACTAGAAATAGTCATTAGCCTGTTGTCCTCAGACTCCTGGAGATGCAGTGGCATCCTCCTGCCCCAGCTCCCCTCCTTCCCCTGGAGCCAACATGGTGAGCTGGGCTCCCCCCTGGGCTGAGAGCACAATTCGGGGGGTGCTTCGAGCTGCTCCTCAACACCGACTGCACCCCAGCAGCTCGAGGAGGCTCAGCTGGCAGCTGGGGAAGGGTTAACCCTGGAGCCTTCCCATCCAATTACCGCCAGCCTGACCCCACGGATGCTGCTCTCTCCTTATCAGAGGGAGATGATAACCAGCTATAAGAAGTTAATGATGCTGCAGGATGAGTCACAGCTCTCCCACTGCTCTCCAGATGTTCCCGTCCCTTCCCCAGGGGGATGACGGAGGGATTCCATCCGCCTGCCGCAAATAGAAGGAAAACACCCCCGAACCCCAACCTCAACCCCAGACAGAACCAGCAGAGCAAGCAGTCTGCTGGGCACCAGTGAAAAACATCCATTGCCCATGGGGGATGAAAAGCAGGTATAAATTTGGGGCTGGGTAAGGGGTATGTAGGATGACCACCAGCCCAGAGGGAAAAGCAGTGGATGCTCCCAGCTTCATCCCACCAGGATGCCAGACCCTGCATCTCAGCAGAGGCAGAGAGGTGCTGGGGTTTTGGGCTGAGTCAGGCTGGGCAGGAAACACCGGGACCTCTTCTGCAGCTGCAGCCAACCGGGGAGGTGTGAGTAAGCCTGGAGTTTTGGTAAATGTGGAGGATGTTTAGCCAAGAGGTGGCAGGGAGGAGGTTGGGGGAATTTGTTTTGAAGGAGAGGGTCCTGGTAACCAGTTGTCCCCTGCACACAGACACAGGTGGTGGCCGTGCCCCATATCCCCGGCCAGAGTGTGGGCCACAGGTGCAGACCCTGCCCAGAACCCACGGCCCCTCTTGCAGCAGGGAGTCCTCCAGCTGCCATGTACTGCCACTGCGTGAGGCTCTTGGGTACATGGAACCCATGGTAGAGGGACACCCAAACCACCCCTACCTGGGGCTGACTTAAATTGGGAATTTCCCTACCCCCTCCAGACCTTTTAGGTTTAAGCATCAGCTGGTGCTGCAGGGGTGTCCTTGTTGTCCAGTCCTGGGGGGCTATACCTTCCCGTCTGCATGGATGCTGCCTGCACAAGGACTTGTACATCCCCTGGACCTGACCAGGTGTTTAAGGCTGCTGGGCATCCCACACTATGGGTTTACTGGGGCACCGTGTACCAAATCAGGCAACGTTTCCCCATCTTTGATTCGGCACCATTGTAACACCTCTCACCCAGCCTGCTGGTACCTTGTGCTGCGGACTTGGCAGCTGCCAGGACACCCCCTGCCCATACACAGGAACTCCTGGCAGCCCCAAACACCCTCCCAGCTGGGTTTCACCTTGCCATACCCTGGTTTGCACCCAGCCAGGGAGGGGGTGCTGGGACCCCTTTTCAAGGGTGCCCAGTGAGGCTGCCTCAGCTCAGTTCCCTTCCTCAGTTTCCCCAGCAGCTATGGGAGAGGATGGCAAAAGCTCACCCTCAATTCACCTCAATGGGTCTGGCAGGGAAGTCTGCACTGCTGCTGTTTATTTACCCTTCTCTCATCACCACCAAATATGAGAGATGAGCTCATGCCTCTTGCCAGGCTCTGACAATGCCGGGTTTATTTCCACTGCAGGTATAAATAAAAAGCAGCGTGGCAGGCACCAGGGCACCTTGTGTTTGGGAGTAAAGTCATCGTGCTGCAGTTAATAGCTTGGCCAGGGGAAACCGAAGCCCTTGAGGGCCTCCAACCCCCGCTGGCATTCCAGAGATGAGGTTGGGGATGCGCTCCCTCTCTGGGCATCCACACCGTGATGATGGGGGGAGCAGTGTGAGGTCCCCCCCAGGCTGATCTCCCCTCCAGCCCAACTCTTTCTGCCCAGCAGCAGCTCCCGGCAGCCCCGGCAAAGTCCCAGGTCCCACAGCCGCCCCACCTAATCCCCACCGAGGCTTGACCTAATTCCCAGGCATGTGAGCGTGCTTCCAGGCAGACTGCTCTGCGCCAAGGCCCCAGATCAAAGCAGGCAGGATGGCAGCGCAGGAACTGCACACCTGGAGACACCGGCTCCAATCTGCCTTGCGCTGCTGCCGGATTCGCCCAGGCACCCTGGGGTGCAGGCAGCTCCTGCAACCTCAAACCCAGCAACAGAGGCTTTTCCCAGTGCTGCCTGCACATCTGGGGAATGGTCTTGGTATTCGTGTCTGCAGCTGGACCCCAGAGCCCAGACTGGGGCATGGTTATCCAAAATGTGGGAGGTTTCAGTGCTTTGTTGCCATCCTGGATGGGTTCAGCCCCATCTGACCTATACGGGAGAGTGGGGGGACCCTGCAGGGTCTCTGTGCCCAGTCCCCCACCAGGGAGGAGGGATGAGGATGTAGATCATCTCTGCTCAGTGGTGGCAAAGTGCTGCCTGGCCACTACATGCAGGACTTTGCAGCCATCCACCTTCAAAGCCTCCCCCAGCTCAGGTCCCTCAGCTCCAAAAGGCTCCAGCACCAACCAGCCCACCCATGCCCCTGCTGCCACTGGCCAGAGAAGGTCCCAAGTTTCCAGGTTCAGGGGCAGCAGTGAGGAGAAGGCTGCCAGGCACATCTCAGAGGTAGAGGGGGTGTAGGCAGGACCCCGAGCAAGTATGGGGTGAGAAGACATTGTCCTGGGGCACCTGAGGGACTCATACACCCACAGGCACCAGAGACTTTGCAAGCGATTTGCCCCATCCCTGGTGCTCCAAAGAGCCCCAGAGCCACACACAGGACAGCAGGAGTGCTGGAGGCTGGAAACCATCAGGGTCAGCATGTGACCTCTGGCATGACAGGCACAGAGATGCCCCAGGCCATGGAGCAGACCTGCAGCCCGGCACTGCTGGGAGCTCTGGGGGCAGAGGGGGTGAGTGCTGCACCCTGCTGCTGCCATTTAAAGATCTCCTTTTTATTTTTCTTTCCATAACTCCCTCCCCTGCAGCTGCAGCGGGGCTCCTGGCTGGCTCATCACCCACAGCCCTTCAGCAAGTCCCCTCAGCCTCTCATGGAGCTGCAGCTCTTTGTTAAGTCCCTTTTCGGTGCCGCCACGTGACTCTGTCTCCCGTGTTCAGTGGCATCACACAGCCCTGCTCGCCTCTTGGGGCATAAGGATCTGAATTAAACACCAAGTGTCCTAAACCAATTAATTCTTCTCTGGAGCCAGCATAAGCCGGCTGTGAGCCCAACCAACCTTCGTTCTGTGCTTGACCCGCTGGCCCTGGTGGCATCTCAGCTGGGTGGCAGCAGAGTTGCTCAGCCCACTGACCCCCCTGTATAGATGAGCTCTGTCTTTGCTTCCCTGCCTGCCCACCCCCCATATAATTTTTCTTGCATCATCCAACATGCAAATACCAAGTTGTGTGCACAGGCTCTAGCCAGCCATCAGATGCCACCATTCTGCAGGACATTGCCAGCCCTGGGGCAGGGGACAGGGAGAGCCCCAGCCAGGGCTGTACAGCCGTGTGCAGCCACGCTGCATCCAAGCTGACCATATCTGATGCTGCCATGGCCCCATGAGGGTGGGAAACCTGGGAACACTTCATTCCAAAGCTTGGGTGATGTTCAGCTTGGGGGCTGTCCCCTCAGGCTAGGTACCCCAGGGGTGAGGGCTCTGAAAGGGCCAGGGATGGGGAATGGGTTCAATCTGCACAACTCAGACAAGCACCTGCACTGCTTGGCCCTGGAGACATGATGCCCACAGACTCCCCAGAACAGCCAGGACTGCTCTGACCCACACAGATCCCAGAGAAACCTGCTCCTTCTCCCCACTGAAAGTTCAGATGCCCTTTCAGCGTAGAAAACACCTTGTTTTCTTCCATGTATTAAGATCTGAGTTAGAAAACCAATACCCAAACTTTTCCAGTCCCTATTCCTTTTTCCTCATGCTCTCTAGCAGTTTTCCTGCCACCACTGCCAAGTGCCAGTGATTTGGGTATTCACAGGGAAGCTGAAACCCCTGGTGGGAACCCAGTTTTCCCCCAGGCTGAGATGGGGTTCAGTTCCAGCCACTGCCAGCCCCAGCTTTGATTTCTCCCCATTCTCCAAGATGAAGCTTGATTTTTGCAGTCAGGCTGTTAGCAGAGATGGGGGGATGGAGAGGAGCATGGGAGGAAAATAAACGTGACCCTCACCTCTGCTGTCTCATGCATGGGGCATGAAAACTCCCATTTTTTGGCAGGGAAGTTTTAGCCCACCAAATGCAGTGAAAGACCCTGTATGTAGGCTGAAGCAGAGATGCTTTCCTGCCATCCCTAACCCGGTTTGAGCTCCAACAGGGCCCTGGGGAGGCACCACTGGGTCTCTGGTCCACAGAAGGCTGTGGGGGGAATAGGCTGCCAAGCCTGGGCTCTGCTGGGATGCTTGGACCCGACAGAAACATCATTGCCATCCTGTTTGCAGAACAACCTTCTGGCAGGGCTGAGCATCGGCCCCTTCAGCTGAGAGCTAGCAAATGGAAGACATGTCCTACCCCCTCTGGCCAGCTCTGGGGAGCTCCAGCTTCATCCAGGTCAGTGTTGCTGAGCACACAGTTGCCAAAGAGCTTATTTAAGTCCTAGAGGAGATGTGAGGCTTGGAGGCATCAAGTCACTCAGGGCTGTTGTGGATTTTTCAGGGCTTTAAAATGGTTTGAAAACCATGATGGCATTTCCCTACTAGGTCCTGCAGTGAGAGATGAAAAGCCAAATGGACCCAGTGACTGCTCAGAGCTCCAGCCAAGCCAGTGGATTTTGCCTCTGGGCTGGGGGAGTCTCCCGAGGCTGGACAGGATTTTGGCAGTGTCAACTGCGGTGCTGCCAGGGAGGCTGCACCAGCTTACATGAGGAGGATGGAGGACCTATAACTTCTGCGTGCCTGGAAAGCAAAGCATCCGTGTGCTGTTGTCATTGCCCCTGCCTAGCTTGGGCATCCATGCCCAGGGCGGCTGGGGCTGTGGGGATCACTCTCCTGAGACCTTCACCTCCTCCAGAGATCAGCTGGGAAATCTGGGCTGGGGGATATGGCTGTGTGAAAGGGCACCCCGCTGCCCCTACTCATCCCAGACTGCAGCAGGGGCTTCTGCCAGGGGAGCAGAGCAGGGTGATGGGGTGCACTGTGCCCCATATCATCCCCGGGGGAGCAGAACCCTCCCCGAACAGCAGGAATGGAGCATCCCTGGGACCTTCAGCATCTCCTCTCCCGCATCTCTTTCTTCTCCCAAGCCCCGTCCCCCGCCCGGCGGGGACTCGGCTCCCGGTGCGCGGGGGAAGCGATGAGGTCATAGTGCTTAATATAGCGATTTCATCACAGCCCTTCTCCCCAGCAACACGGCCCGGCTGCCGCCGGCTCTCGGCGCTGGCGGAGCCGCCAGCCCCCCCGCCCCGCCGTGCCGCAGGGCCCGGCCGGCAGCTCCCGGGATGCGGAGCCCCAGCGCAGGCGGGGAGGGGGCACAGGGTGCCGGAGCGGGGCTGTGCGGGGCTGGACCGTGCCCGGTGTCACAGTGCCGCCCTCTGGGCACCGCGGCCGGGAGCACGGAGGCGCTCGGCACGGTCCCACCCCCGCTCCCCACCACCCGATCTGAGCGGCACGCTGCGTCCATCACGTCCCCAACACCCCCGTGCCATCCCAGCAGTGAATTTAGGAGCAGCGATGGGTTTTTCCCTCCTCCCCACCCTGCTCGTGCCCCCCTAGTCCTGCAAAATGCTTCCCGTTCTGCTAAAAAACGAGCTTTTTCTTCCCCCTTTGTCTCACTCACAAGAGGCTTTCTCCCTGTCCTGCTTCTCTAATAGAAACCCTAGAGTTCTGCAAACCACAATGTTTTTCTCCCTAAAAACAACAGAGCTTCTAGTGAAGTGCCCCAGCCCAGCACCCGCATCCTTCTTGACAGCATCACATTGGGGTGTTAGGGGGAGCAGAGAGGGGCTTGCATGCAAGGCACGGCCTTACAGAGATGTAAGTAGGGCCATGACGAGGTTGAAGCCCCATCCCTGCTGCGCCTGGGTAGCATCACTCAGCCGGCAACACCACCTCCACTGGCCCCTTCCTGCCCAGGGACGCAGGGAGGGACACAAGTGGGACTTACCCGCCAGAAGAGCCTGCTTCAGCTCAGCATCCCCCAGCACACTGGGCGGGCATCTGTAGAGCACCTCGGTGTCAAGACCTGGGAAGCAGCCAGGAGAGAAGGGTCAGTCCTGAGCCCCAAATCCTCCCTCCAAAGCAGTGGAAGCAGGTAGGGACTGAGACCACCACGCTCCCTCACCCTGCCCATGCTGTGCGGGTACCAGGATGCTCTTGAAGCATCTCTGAACACGGGCAGAGTGGGTGTCTGCGTGTGTGCACCCACATCCACCCTACAGACAGATGCTAAGGCTGCCCATACCTTGTTTTTCCAGTGCCTCGATGAGTCTGGCCACAGTTGGCAGCGGCTGCTCAGGGAGGGTGGGCTGCTCGGCGAGCTCTGCCTGCCCGGGGAGCCCTGTGGTGGAAAGACAGGAGAACGGGCTTGGAAATTCCTGCCTGCAGGAATTCCAGCCTCTTTCCATGGCTGCCCCAGGACAGGATCAAGCTGCTGCTTTGGCACAGCCACTACCAATACTTCAGCTCATGCACATCCAATTTTGGAGAACAACTTCTTTATTTCATCCCCTTTTTGCAGTAAGAGTCACCGTTGGGGGCTCAGATGCTTGCTGAGATGCAAAGAAGACCCCTTCAGACACATGCCCTGCTTGCGGGGAGCATCCCGCCCTGACCTGGAACTCCTTCAGGCCAAAACTCCTTCCCCACCTCTCCTCCCATGGCACTCCCATGTCCCCTCTCATTACCTACAGCTCTTGGCAGCACCAGGCAGGAGCTGGGGGCCCAGATCCACACCTGACACAGACATGGCTCCCTGCAACTCTCACCCACTTGGGTTCTCTGGTGTCTACAACAGGGTTGAGCACAAGCCCGGGGAGGACTCAGCCACTCCCTCAGTGCTGCAGATTTCTACCAGCCCTTGCGGGGCCCTTCAGCCAAGCATGGGTCAGGCTCCCCACAACACAAGTCCCCAGGTGCTGCTGCCTCCTGAGCTTTGTACCAAGGACACCTTGCCCCAGACCCTGCCAGGGAAGAGCAAATCCCCAGCACAGGTGAGAGCAGCTCTACTTACCCCAGGGCATGCTCCATCCACCCCTCCCTCCCTTCTTATCACCCTGGCCATACTCTACCTGTGCAGGTTATACCTGACAGAGACCCTGACAGTGTTGGGATTTCCCCCCACACTCTCTCATTAGTGGCCTTGAACCCCCCTGTGAAGGCAGCAGGCAGGGGACAGGCAGGGGACAGGCAGGGGCAGCCACCAGCCATAGCACATCAGAGCCATGTGTGACTGCTGGGGCATGGATGGCATCTGGAAAAGATGTGTCAGGAGCTCTTCTGTCTGTTTTATGTGGTGAGTGGATCTGTTCTGGTGGAAATATATTTTTTAAAATTATAGCAAATTAAATAAAGCCTGAGTGTGACTTCCCCCCTACAGCAAGGCATGCTCCAGCCTGGCCAACTCCAGCTTTAGGTTCATTCTGTCTTTGGTTTTGCAGGGAGCTCATATGTGAAGCCAATAAGGAATGGAAAAGGAAAAAAAGGGGCTGTGGACAGGACCACACTGCCTTTTACCTTTTGCAAAAACACAACCTGGCTGCAGTGGGTGGATCTGGGTTCTCATCCTTGCCATGGTGATGCCCCGGTGCTCCCTGGAGAATGAGGAGGGAAGCAAAGCTCGTGCTCTTAGGTGGCTGATGTGGTCCCCAGCCACAGCTGTGACCCCCAAGGCTGGCAACAGGATCCCCTCCACTGCCCATGTGGGTGCAGTGCATGGGAACGGGCAAGATTTCAGGGTCTAAAGCAAAGCAGGTGCTTGGGATCTCATGGAAAGTGTCCCCACCACATGGGTGGTTTTCTAATTAGGGAAAACTGGATTTTGGATTCCAAGGCGATGACTTGGGGAAAGGTGGGAACAGCAAAGAATAACCATCTGTTTCTCCTTGCTGGAAATAGCAAGAATAGCTCCAAGCTGCAGTTGGAGCATTAGCCCATCCTCTCCTCTGAGGGTGCCAGGCTGGACCCCAGCATCCTGACACATCGCTTGGCTCCAACCCCGGGTGAAGTAGGAGCGATGCCTTGCAGCAGTGATGCTGCCCAGGACAACCAGGCAGGGGCAAAACAGCCGCCGAGCTCCTGGGAAGGCCCCTGAGCACTCAGATCCACCGCAAAACCATTTTTTTAGGATATTATTTAATTAAATAAAGACCATTCCTCCCCATAGAACCAGCCCTGGCTTCGGGGCATGGCTGGGAAACACTGTGTGTCTTTCCCATTCAGAGCTCCACCCTGCTCGGGGTCCCTGGGGTCCCCAGCCAGCACCAGGGCTCAATGGGCACCCAGGATGGTACACTGCTGTTGCAGAAAGAAAAGCATTAGGGCCATCCAAAACAAATGTCCCTCAAAACCTCCATCTGGGAATGGAAACAGTATGGGAAGAATTTTCAAAAAAAAGAAAAAAAAAGTCCTTTTGCTTCCAAGAGCACGTTGGAGACATTTACTCTAAGGGAAATCTGGCCATCCAGGAGGTTTGAGTTTAAACTGACATAAAATGGTCCACACTGCTCTCCTGCTGCAGAAAGACATGGTCGTGGGCCATGCAGACCCATGGCACAACACCAAACGTACTCCTGGGCAGCAGGGCTGGACACAAGGCCATGGCCAGAGCATGTCCTGCAGATGGCAGCACCCTCCCCAGTCTACCCCCAAAATCTGGTTTTAGTGAGTTTCTCCCCCTACTAAAAAAANACACACAGGCTGGGGCTCCTGCGCTGAGACCTTCAACATGGGCCAAACATCCCCAGGCTGCGCTTGCTGCTAGGGATGTGCCTCCATTTGTGGGGCATCATCATGTCCCCAGCATCCATGGGCAGGGGTCCTTGGGCACATTTCCCAGCCTCTTGAAGAGGAGCCTGTACCCACCCCTGCATGGGGTAGGCACGAGGCAATGGTGATGGGCAGCAAGGGCAGAAGCCAGAAGATGGCTTCATGCTTCTCCCTGGTGAATGGGGCTGGAGAGCCCTTGGGTCTGCTCCTGTGTGACCCATGTTGTCCACACTACAGCATCGAGTTTGCTAGGGCTCTACCTGCCAAACCCCTGGGGCAGAGGGCTCCTCACACATCAGTGAACTTGACTGGAAAGGGGGCTCAAACCCCTTGTCTGGCAAGGTAAACACCCCCCAAAATTGGCCTAATTCCTCCTGCAAAGGCAGTACATGGCTGCTCACTGATCCTCACCAGTGCTTCTGGGACTGCGGCTGCCTTGGTGCACTCAGAGCATCGGTTGGGAAGGGGCACCCACGTTTTGATGAGGGGAGGCAAAGGGGGGTCCTAGTATCCTTCTAGTGCTCTTAGGGGGGCTGAGTGACAGGATCCACAAGGTAACCCCCCACACGCTGGTGTTGGGGGAAGGAGTTGCCCCACACCAGCTGAGTCTTACTGTGCCAGGTGGTCCCTACCCTGTTAAATCATGTTGACAAGGGGGCCTTGAACCATATTTTGGAGGTAGACTGAGTCATCAGCAGGTGCCCCTCTAAACCCAGGACCAAGGTACCTCAGATGCCCAGGCAGCCCAGGAGAGAAACGGCCTCTCTAGTTACCACATCTGTGCCTTGGTCCCAGACTGGCCAAGGAAGGTGCCCAAGGCACCAGGAAGGTTTTGGGCAGCTGTGGCTAAAGGCATTGTTGCTCTCCCAGCCCCAGGCCCACAAAGAGCCATTTCTCCTCTGTCACATCCTGGAGAAGGACAACACCACGGCTTTGGCTGGGGTTGCCAGGTCATGCCTGGGTGGAAGGGGGGTTTCTTACTTTGCTTTTTAAAAATTATTATTATTTTTTTTTTAGCTTGGGTACATTATGCAACCGCTGTGAAATCCCTCCCAGCCCCAACGCACTTGGCCATGGTAAGCGGTGAGGGCAGAGCTGGCTGCACAAGCTTGGTACCTCCCAGCAGAGAAATGGCCAGAGGCTCCCATGCCAGAAGTGTCCTGCCGAACATCCCCCCAGCACTGTGCTGCAGCCCCCAGGGATAGAGGAACCCCCCCAGGGACCAACTCCACTGCCTGCCAAGATTGTCCCGTGTCCCAGCTCGCACAAAATGACAGTGAGGCCAGGAGCTGGCCAGGGGCCAGCGCTCACCCAGGCACCGAGAACAGACAGAATTGGGTGCCGCAGTGATAAGAAGAGCAGTTGGGAACAAAAAGGTCCCCAGGGACCACCATGGGGCTTTCTGATACTTCCTAGGGGGCTCCTGCATCTTGTCCTGGGTTCTCTCACTCACAGACTCCCTTGGACACCCCATGCCAGCACAGCAGCCAGCCTGGGATGCTGGTGAGCAGCAATCCCTGCAGCATGTTTACCTGGAGGGAGCAATACCCTGAGCAGCCCCTGCCCCTCCTATGGCTGCTTCAATGAACCAGGGCAGATAATTCCCAGTAAAGCTCCTCCTCCTGGGGCTGAATCCCCACCAAGCCACCCCACATGCATGCATCCCCCCGGGCTCTACATCACCCTCTCCATCTTGCATGGGACACCCACCCACAGGCTTCCCACCTTCCTACTCCCCTAGAACTCACCCCAGGGTGTGGGGGTCCCAGCGGGTGGTGGCAGCAAGGGCTGTGGCCTGGTCTTGGTGGTGGTGGCAACGATACACGTGGGACCCAGGTATTCCACATAGGTGCCAGGAAAGTTGCCACGCTCCTTGGTATGTTCATTGATGCCGTGAAGCCAACCCTGGGGGCTTTGCTCATCGGGACTGCTGAGCAGCCCGGCCCTGCTGACCATCAGCACATCCCCAGGGCACAGTGCCAGGTCCTCCTCCCGGTCCTTGTACTCGTAGAGAGCCCGGTACTGCAGCCCATCTGAGAAGGCCATGGCGATGCCGTGGGGTGGGTCATGCTGCCCAAATCCAGACAGGCATTGGGGGCCCGGCGTGCCCACACAGGGCAGGTATGGCTGGGCTGGGGCAAGGCGGTGAGGATGGGAGTGCTCCTTTCTCTGTACATGCAGAAAATAAAATCTCTGTGTTGGAAAATCTTGTTGGAGAGCAGCTCCTCACCCCTCCAACCCCAAAACTGCTGCAGAGATGCGACAGTGCCCGGGGCTTGGCAGGGTTGGCTCAGGTGGGCATAGGGAGCCTTTTCATCACAGAGGCAAATGGAGGGGAGCAAATGAGGCTAATTGGGGCACTGGGTACAAATTTGCTGTCCTCTTCTCAGCCTGGTGTTATCCGCATGGCGCTGGGGACATCCTTCTCTCTGCCAGAGAGAAAGGCAGCATGTTAATGACCAAATCGGTGTCTCAACCCCAACCCCATCACTCCGTCCCTCATCATACTGGGGAGAGCCCAACACCTTGGCTCAGCTCTGGCTTCCCGGGGAGCTCCTGCCCACAGAGCTCAGCTGCTGCACGCAAGTAAAGTACCGGCAAAGAGTCTGGAAAGTAGGGCAAGAGATCACGCCATGGGCTTTTAAAATAGACATACATGCTGAGAAACCTCCCGCCGCACACAGCTCCCCTCCAGCAGCTCCAGCCTAACATCGCTGCACAGAGCCAGTGGATGAAGACGTAGGATTTTGGGGTGTTATTTTTTTTCCTCTCCTTTCTTTCATTTTTTTTTTTTTGGGGGGGTGCATTTATAAATATTCCTCCGGGACAGACTTCTTCCTCAGGGATAAAGGCTGTGCTGCTGCTAACGACCCGCTGCCCCGGAGCTTCCCACAGGACCCTGCAGAGGAGGGATGGAGGGGTCATCCATCTGTCCATCCATCCACTGCCCAGAACCTTCCCGCTGCCCCTCCAGCCTTACCGGGCACGGCGGCTTCCCCGGTGGGAGCAGAGAGCGGGAGCGGAGCCGGCCCGGCCCTGCCGAGCTCCGGCAGTGATGTCAGCGTCCCTCCTCCCTCTCCCCGGCTACCGGGGACGGGAGGAACTATAGCAGGAGGTGGATGATTTAATCTCCAGATGCAGCATCTCTCCATCCATCGGGATGCTAAAGGACCGGGAAGGACCAGTGCCCCATGGACCACCCCCATACCAGCCAGCTCACAGCAGACCCCCATCTCTTAGCCAGGCTAGAAAACACTCACAGAACAGGCAGGAGCTGCCATGGAGAATTCCAGTCCAGGGATGCTCTGGTTCCTCACTCTTCTCTTGAGCATTTGCCCAGAAA
>VWYH01007215.1:0-23307 GCA_013399365.1 Pampusana beccarii | reverse complement strand
AGAGATACTGCCTCCGTAAGTTTGCACTATTCTGTTCAGATTTGCATTTGAAATTTATTGTTTGTGTGAATTATACTGCACCTTAAAATGATGTTCTTACTCGTTCGTCTTCTGCTAATCAGTCATAAGACTAATGTCTTTAGTGTTGCTCTGTGCATACAGAGGAATATAGATGGGAAAAAAAATAACACTTTCAGGATTTAATAGTGTTTTTTGCAAAAGCCTCTGGCTTTTCTTTGAAGGAGAAACTACTAGACCCAGGAGGTCAGGGAAAGAAGAATAAGAAAAATAATCAAGCTCATATTTCCACAGAAAGGTAGAAGACAGTAGTAGTTCGCAAATAATTATGTATGTGTAAGTCGATTACAAATTATTTCCAGTCCTCCTCCCTTGATAAAGAGATGGAATTATTAACAGCATATTAAAAATACAAGCAGGTAGTCATAGAATGATACTGTGCTAAGATTGCTTCTGTCTTTCTGGGAAATGGCAGAGGTGTTTTATTTTTCCTCTTTTTAATTGCTAAAATAACTGGTGTTCATAGTTTAGATTTGAACCTTCTAACAAAAAGTGGGTAGTACTAACAGTTTTCTTTCACTGTGTCATTAGATGTTAAACAAAATCCTCAATTTTGAGATGGCAGAGTAGCACATAAGTATTTCTGTTGTGTTAGTACTGGCAAGGTTAGCATTAATAGTTGCCCTCCTTTTAAGTATATGATGCAGTTCTCAGCATTTTCTGAGGTACACCACAATTTTCCCATTTTTTAATGGGAGAGGACTGTTGCTGTGGTTGCCTAACTTTTAAACACCTGACCTCCATATATGGAACGAGTTGTTGTTGTTCAGTTGAAAAGAGAGAAAAAAATCAAACCTTAAAAATTATCTTTTTTTTAAATGGAAATACTACTTAAACATGAAACAGTTATAAATAATTTAAAGAACATCTTAATGATTACTGAATTGCATACAGAGTTGTGTATTAATGAAGGTTTCTCTTCCTATTTATAAATCTATTTTTAATATAAAATTGTAAATTTAAAAATTGAATCTTATAAATATATTAATTTATAATTTAACTCCTAGTTAAGTTAATTTACAGCTTATGTCTAAATTATCAATAGAATTTATACCAGTTCTACATCAAGTGGGAGGTTGGTCTAGGTCCCTTTTTGATCCTGTAAGTTTAATGGAATGAGTAATTAGATATTACTTTTGCAGGACGTTGAGGTATATTTATGGGTGCCTGCAGAAATCTGTTCAAAATAAGTGGCCAGCTAATACCACCATGAGAACCAGAGTTGTTAGGTAAGTTACTTGTCACTTATAATAATCTTTTGAAGTCTTGTTAAAGACATACTTCAGAGTGCCTATCCATGTTTCTTTCAGTGACAAAACTGTGTAGTACTCTGTTACAGAAGCGTTGAAGATGTTTATGATGCTTGAGGCATAATATCCCAATTAAGGACTAGGAGTTTGCTAAATTGTTAATCATATTCTTAAAACCTTGCCAGAATAAGATGATGTAGTATAGAGGTTGGTATAGCTTTACTTCATAGATTTAACTTGTAATTTATTGTTTTGTCAAGTTTTAGCAACTAATCTAAAATAGTGTTTCATGCTGGGAAAGAAAAACTTCTCTGAAAGCAACAGTTGACCTTTGTGATACCTGTAGAGAGCTTTGCATATGGCCAAGAACTGTTGTCTTCCCAGCCCGTAAATCATGATTCTTGGAGAAGTAAGAAACATATATAACAATATATGTCTTGGACGTATGGAAGTTGTGTTAACCTCACTACTATGTGTGTAATTTTCAAGTAATATGGACATTATGGTCACTGTGTATTTATCAACAGGCAAGGTAAAGTGTCCTTCCTTCTTCAATAGACAGTCAGGCTTTGGTATTGCTGTAGTGAAGACCAACTGGCTGGTAGTGTCCAAGCACTCTGAAAAAAATAAAAGATTATTCAGATTTCTTTAGTTCATCTATATGTCACTTCATTGCACAGCAATTAGCCGAAATCGAGATGAACGTGAGGTGGATGTTTTTTTTACTCCTGCTACTAGCAGAAAGTTAGATTTTCCTCATGCTACTGAAGGCTGTTCTGGGTTTCTGTTGAATGAGTTCCTAGTTCTGCAGTCAGAACAGAGCGCTTTGTTCCCAGCTTTCTAGGTGGGGGCAATTACTTTGTGGAGGAAAGTAGCAGATACCTTATTATTTTTCCACTGTAGCGTACTGTCATAGAATCATTGAATCATTTTGGTTGGAAAAGGCCTTTAAGGTCAAGTCTGACCCTAACCTAACCTAAGTCTGGCACTAGACCATGTCCCAAAGACTCCACCACTGCCCTGGGCAGCCTGTTCCAATGCCTGACAACCCTTCCCAGGAAAAATTTTTTCCTAATATCCTATCTAAACCTCCCCTGGTGCAACTTGAGGCCTTTTCTTCTCGTCCTGGTGCTTGTTACTTGGGAGAAGAGACCAAACCCCTCCATGTTCCAAGCTCCTTTCAGGCAGTTCAGAGATCAGAAGGTCTCCCCTCAGCTCCTGTTCTCCAGGTTGAACCCCCAAGGTCCCTCAGCCGCTCCCATCACACTTGTGCTCCAGACCCTCATCAGTATATGGGTTGGCTGAAGCTGACCTAAGGCTGTGTTGCTGCCAAAAAAGAGGTTCTCTTTGCCCCTCTGCTCCTGTACTCCTCCTTAACTTGCCTTAAGGGAGTGGGTGGCTGTGGGATGGAAGCCTTCCTGTAGCAGACAAGGGAAAACCTCTGTGAAGTTGGAGACCAGGGATCCTCCTTTTTCACAGAATCACAGCATGTCAGGGATTGGAAGGGACCTCGAAAGATCATCCACTCCAATCCCCCCACCGGAGCAGGAACACCCAGATGAGGTTACACAGAAGCTTTTTGAAGCTGGTGTGGTCTGTGACCGGCTTCAGTATGACTTTACAATTAAGTTCTTCCTATGTGGTTTCAATCGCTCACCTTAATTGGAAAATCAGTACGCCTATTCTTTCAGCTTTTATTGTAGCTGAAGTCATAGCACGATATTCTTAATTTGTTAACGTATTCATAGAATGCAGGCTGGTTGGTTGGTGCAGAAAAGATTTCACACTAATCTACACCAACTTTAATCCTTAATGAGTACACAATTTTACATTAATTCTCTAATTTTATTTTAAAATACTATTTTCTTCCAATTTCAGTGGCTTTGTTTTTCTTCGACTGATTTGTCCTGCTATCCTGAACCCAAGGATGTTTAATATCATCTCAGGTAACTGCTTCAGATTCAATTAATACTTTATACTGTAGGAGACATTAAATTACTGTAGTGTGTAACGTAGGAAAATATGAAGTTTTTTTGAATGCTGCATTGAAAGTCATGTTATCTGCGTCCCTTATCATAGAAACATAGAATGGTTTGCATTGGAAGGGACCTTCAAGGGCCATCTAGTCCAACCTCCTGCAAAGAGCAGGGACATTTTCAACTAGAACTTGACTGGCTTCTCCATAAGGCACCCACATATGGTTTTCACCCTCAAAGGTTAGACTGTTTTTATCCCTAGTGTCATTTTAAAGTCAGAAAAATATACACTGGGGTATTTAATAATACAGTTTTGAGTCTAGCAGCATGGAATATATTCTGGCACCGTGAAAAACGTGATCTTCAGATGTCAGTTTGAATACAATCCAATGCCCAAGTTAAGGGCTGAAATTCAGTGGTATGTTTTAAATGAGCAAGATTTGAAAACATGTTGAAAACATGTCTGCAGAGCTTGGAGTATGTACGTTGGTGCACTTAGAAAATTACGCTTGAGTAGCTTCTTCAAACGTCCTGCTTAGATTGCTTCCAGCCATTGGAGAAATCTCTATGTTGACTCACTCGGTAGAGTCAATCTCAGATATGGAATCTTAAGGATGAGAGAGTGGAGTGGCGTTTAGGAAGGGCAGGTTGTGCAGACACGAGGTGGCCAATCGTGGTTGTCTTAGAGACCACACACAGGAGAGTTCCCACGGCCTGGCCTGAGCGAACGGTCTCACCACGTAAAGTCCTTCCCTGTTCTTTGCTGCCCTCTCGGTGGAGCGCGAGCACATCCGGAGCGGCCAACTAGAACTGCACCGGGGAACAATCCAGTTTGGGAGAACAGGATTGCAGAGCGGCTGTGCCGGCCCTGTCACGTGGCACCGTTCTCCCAAAAACAGCTCCGCGTGTGACGGGATGGTGGCACGCAGCAGGGACCACGGTGACACGCTGTTGGCATGGGGCTTTCCTTGGGCATGGATTATCCCATGGCAGTTGCCTTACGTACCTAGAAATGTTTGTGAGCATTTTTAATTTCTGTGGGAGGAAAAAAGGAAAGGCATAAACTACTGAAAACTCTAGACATCTGGGTTGCTTAGTTTTAAAAGTTTTTATGTGTTACGCTTCACCTTTGCTTTCCTTTTTTTTTTTTTTCTTGGCAAAGATAATCCTAAGCTAGAGGGCATTTAGTTGCACAAGCCATTGTTCCTCCTCCCTCCCTAGCAGTTCCTTGATTTTTTTACCAGTAAAATGCTGATTTGGGAACAGGAGGAAATCAGAAATCTGATTCAGAAAAGCTTTTTTTTTTTAAGGCAACATAGCATGTTTTCTGTTAAGCTATACTAAATCAGAAGGGCTGTGTCAAACAGAAAGTTCCTCTTAGTAACCATTTCCGTACATGCTTTGGAGAAATCATTTGAGAAACACGGCCTGGCACACAGTGACCCTTTCTTTAGCATTATATTATCTTTGGATAATTTGCAAGTTAGGTCCTTCCTAACTTCAGTTGCACTGTGTCTGCAGGTGTTACCTGTAAATTTGAGTGATCCCTTTTAGGCTTGTCTGTCTGTGTTAAAGTCCCACTCATGTACCTCCAGTTAAAATTCTTGACTACTGCTAAGGTAAATTTACACACTCCTTCTAGGGCTTTTAGAGCTGTTCAGAAGAAGGGATGAGGCACTCACTCCTCCTTTTGGAGCAAAGCTTCCAACATACCTTCTTCTCATAATAGGGACAAAAGAATCCGGAAGGATGGGTGTACAGATACGGCTCAGTATCAGCAGCAATCCTGTCACCTCGACAACAGTGACTGGAAAAAAAAATATTCTTTGTTTCAAAAGTTAAATCCTTTGTTTCAAACATCTTTGAGGTTTTTTTAAAGTAATTCGCTTCTTTAGGTCACTTCTGCTAAGCTGAAGTTGCAGATTCCAAGGCTAAAAATGTTTTCTAGCGTTGCTGCTTCAAAGGCTTCTCCTGTACCTAGCACTAGATACGATGAACAACTGGCATTAGTTGCATAGCTCTGGCTATGCAAGACAAATTATAAGTTATTTTTCAATGGATTTTGGGGAAGGAGGGAAGGAACAGTGAAGAGCATATAGCATTCTTATGGAGAATTATAAAATTTAAAGCTTACATAATAACTATGTCAATTTTGGAACGCTTCAAACCTGGCTTTCACCCAGGCCATTTACCGTAATTGGAGAGAAAAATAATTTTTTAAGATACTACTGAGTAATATAACTTGCTGGAAAAGTCCATGTCTCTGAAAAAGTTTTAACAAAGTAACTCATGTAAAGAGTTCAGTGTAATGTTAAGTACAGCAAGTGACTGTAATTCCATGGAAGTACAGGCCACAACTGCATGTAATGTTTACTCTGTTCTCCTGATGCCAGTAACTTTAAAGTATAATTCGTATAACTTGTCAGATCCCACTTGTGTGGTATACACAAATAAGAAAAAAGGTCAACTTGCCTTTTTTTAAATTCTGTTTTGTTTTTTTTTAATTCTAACAATTAATTCTCCTTTCAGCAGAACTACTTCATTTTTGTGAAAATGGTTCTTAATTCACCTGTCTCTGATACCACTTTCTTCTGCATACTTGTTCTGTATGCACCGGTTACAGAAAATCAGATGTTCGTACTGATACATTTTTGCAGACATTACTAAAGCAATACAAGTTTTACTTGACCAAGTGACATCTTCCACAAGCAGTTCTCTTATAATATTAAAAATATTTTATTTCATGAAAAAACATGAATTGGAGAAGAGCTTTACTTTCATGTGACTGCTGCTAGTTTTACACTGAATGGTCAGTAACTCTCTACTTTTATTCCTGCCAGATTCTCCTTCCCCCACTGCTGCAAGAACACTGACGCTGGTCGCCAAGTCTGTGCAGAATTTAGCAAATCTGGTTGAATTTGGAGCAAAGGTGAATATCATTTTACACACAGAGAATAGCCTAGAACTATGCTTCCAGTACATTTCAATGTTCCTGTTAATACAGACAAAAATCTGTTGCTGTTTTCTTGTGCGAAGCCTGAAACCACCTGTTTGTCCTCATCAGCAAGGCCTTGTTACTGCGATTTCTTCTGCCCTCTTCATTTAGAGCTAAACAGGGTGTTGGTCTGAACTAGACCAGTAGTGTGAAGTCTGGGCAAATTGGGAAGAGGAGCCATTAACTATCTAGAAACTCGTACTAATGACTTGGTAGGTTCCATGAAGATTTCCAGTCTGGTAGTAAAAACACCAGTAATGGTCTTAAAATAACAGATGAGAGAATGACCACACCAGTAGGTATCACCGACTGTGATGCAACCATATATTGATACTATGAGAACACAGACAAATTCATCAGACATTTTTCTAAAGCATACTGCGGAAGTATGTGGAACATTCTTTTTTTTTTTTCTGTTGGCAGCAGAAAAGCTGGTAGTCGTACCCCAGTATTTCTGCATTAGGGTGGAGAAGCTGGAGAGGAAAGGCAGGGAGCAATCCCACTGCAACAGAAGTGTCCGTGATGGTAAAATGGGCACATTTTATTTTGGAGCATCCGTATGAAAAAAGCCACTGAGAACTGCTAGACTGGGACACTGTGGTGGGAAAGAATCAGGAGGATACACACTCTGACAGTGATGATAGTAACTTAGAATAGTTTGGGCTGGAAGGGCCCTTCCCAGCTCCCCCAGTGCCACCCCTGCCATGAGCAGGGACATCTTCACCTGCTCACGTTGCTCAGAGCCCCGTCCAGCCTGGCCTGGGATGTCTCCAGGGATGGGGCATCCACCACCTCTCTGGGCAACCTGGGACAGGCTCTCAGCACCCTCATTTTTTCCTTATATCTAATCTAGATCTCTCCTATTTCAGTTTAAAGCCATCACCCCTTGTCTTATCTCTGCATGCCATTCTAAAAAGACCTCTCCAGCTTTCTTGTAGGTCTCGTTTAGGTGCTGGAAAGCTGCTCTAAGGTCTCCCTGGAGCTGCTCTTCTCCAGCTGAACACTCCAACTCTCTCAGCCTGTCCTCCCAGCAGAGCTGTTCCAGCCTCAGATCATTTCTGGGGCTCCTCTGGCCCCTCTCCAGCAGGTCCATGTGTGTCCTGTGCTGAGGACCCAGAGCTGGACCAGCACTGCAGGGGGGTCTCACCAGAATGGAGCAGAGAGGCAAAATCACCTCCCTCCACCTGCTGCCCACGCTCCTTTTGATGCAGCCCAAGATACGAATGATCTTCTGGGCTGCAAGTGCACATTGCCGGCTCATGTCCAACCTTTCATCCACCAGCACCACCAGGTCCTTCTCCCTTCATCGCCAGCCTGAACTGATACTCAGGGTTGCCCTGAGCAGCTGCAGGACCTTGCACTTGGCCTTGTTGAACCTCATGAGGTTCACATGGGCCACTTCTTGAGCTTGTCCAGGTCTCTCTGGATAGCATCCCATCCCTCAGGCATGGGAACTGCACCACTCAGCTTGGTGTTATTCAGTCCCACTGTCTGTGTCATTGATGAAGATATTAAGCAGTTCTGGTCCCAGTGTGGACCCCTAAGGGACCACCGGTGTCCATCCAGACATTGTGCCATTGACCACAGCTCTCTGGGTGAGACCGTCCAGCCAGTTCCTCATCCACTGAACAGTCCACCCATCAAGTCCATGTCTCTGAAAATTTAGAGAGAAGGATGTTGTGGGACACCATGCCAAAAGCTTTACAGAAATACAGATAGAGGACATCCGTAGCCCTTCCTTTGTCCACTGATGCAGTTGCTCCACCACAGAAGGGCCACTAGGTTGGTCAGGCAGGACTTGCCCTTGGTGAAGCCCTGCTGGCTGTGCTGAATCACCTCCCTGTCCTCCATGTGCCTCAGCACAGCTTCTAGGAGGATCTGTTCTGTGAGCTCTCCAGGCACAGAGGTGAGGCTGACAGGTCGGTAGTTCCTGGGGTCCTTTGTCCTACCCTTGTTAAAAATGGGTGCGATGTTTCCAGTCACCAGAGACTTCACCTGATTGCCATGGAGAGTGGCTTGGCAACCACATCAACACTGGTGTGCTTCTGTACACAACCTTGAAATGCATTCCACACACATCTTCTATCTGTATATAGTAATTAACTTTCAGATTTTAATGAGGCCTAAATTCCAAGTTTGGTGTAGATTATCCAATTCTGAAACAAATTAAGAACTGCCAACCTCTGACTCTTCACCTGCTTTCATCCCACATTTACTTCTTAGATGGGTGTTTTCTGTGGTAGAGCTATTTATACTCATATTGCCAGATATAATTAATGTTGTAAATCAAGTGTACATATTGCATGAAAAAGCCTCAGCTTTCAATAAAGATTCTATTATAACACCAAGAGAATGCTGACAACAACTGGTCTATCTCAGTTCCCAGGCCAAAACATGGTTGAAAACCAAATCTGTTGACTTAAGCATAAGCAAAGTGACTTCAGGCTGGCATTACAAAGTTATTTGTCTGACACACATAACTCGGAATGTGAGTGTTAATCAAAGAACAAGAACGAGGGCACTTATTCCTGATTATACCTTTGGAAAATGGAGCATTTTTCATTGCAGCTAGGTACTGAGAGGTGATGATCTTAATGCAAATTCATGTCAGTACACACTTGTAAGAAAATTTCTGAATAAGAGATTCTGAATCTTCTGAATATAAGAGAACACCAAATTCTGTAGTCTTGTGACTGGCTGCACACCAGATAGTAGAAATTCACCTGAAAAAATAAAATCTGTCGAGATGGCATATTTGCATTGCAGTGTCATTTGTCTGGCTGCACTGTGTAAACTTCAGGTATGACATTTACATTGACATTAATTTGTTCTAATTAATACTTTTTTAAATTACCAGGAGCCATATATGGAAGGGGTAAATCCTTTCATCAAGAGCAACAAACATCGCATGATCATGTTCTTGGATGAGCTTGGGGTAAGTGGTTAAAAAAATCTTTTCTGGAAGTTACACAGCAGCATTGTGAAAGAAAATTCTTCACACTTATTAACTAGCTCAGAAATGCATCAGCGCTCACACAGGTTTGAATACTTGTAACAATTTTTTTTATATTTAGAAACGGCAGGTTGCTGGCTTGTCATACAGAATTAAAAACATCAAATGTTATCTTAGACTTTATTCTTTTAGTGCCTTAGTAGATATGAGAGGCCTGAACAGATTTTATAGCTATGAGGATTAGAAATTCTGGCCCAAAATACAAATCTTTAAAAATATGTGTTAAAATAAAAATTCCTATATATAATACATCATATGGCTTTGACCACAGATTGAAATTATTTTTTGCTTTAAAAAATATTATGTTGCAATTCAGCTATGTGTTGCTTCATGTGTCACTGCATGCATTCTACATATTGTAATTCGAAAGTGAACTGCAGTTACTGTGTTCTTTCAAACTGTTACTATTCGGTGTGTCACCACTGTAATAGGAGTTAGGACCGCATGTTATATATGTGTATTTTTAAACCAATAATTTGTTTTAAAAACTAAGATGGAAAAGATGTGCTGAGCATCCTGAATTGATCCCGTAACAGTGACCTACAAGACATCTCAGAATATTTTTATAAGATATAAAAATGAGTGTGGTATTCAGGCAGGTGGCCATATGTCACCTTTTTCTGCTTAAACTGCAAATTGTTTGTATTGATGTCAGTTTTCTTTAAATGACAGATTTTGCATGAGATCTCTGAAAACTGCTGGTTTAAAAATAACTGTTGGATTAATCTACTGTTTTAATTACATTACTGTTTTATGACCGGTGTAATGAGTTACTTCATAGTTACAGATTTTGCTGAATTTTTGTTGCTGCTATTCTCTCATTTAAATGGAAGAAGACACCTGATGGATGATTTCACCTAATTTAGGGGAAGTCTCTGTATGCAGTAGCTTTCTGGTCAGCTCAGTAGCAGTGTAGCAACACCAGATCTCTTAGGAAGAACTCTTCTAGCAGGAGCAAAAATTGCAGTATACTCATGAAACACACGCTTGCAGAGAAGAGAAAATACAAAATTTGTAATAGAAAGACGGACTGGGGACTCAACATTGCTGTACTTGGTGGTGGTATAAAGCAGTTGGGTCAGCAAAGCTGTAATTTATCTATCTTCCTGGGTGCTCAGCATCCTGAGTCTGCTCTTGTTTTTTTTTCATTGAAGAACGTTCCGGAGCTTCCAGACACTACAGAGCACTCTAGAACTGACCTCTCCCGTGACCTGGCGGCCTTGCATGAGATATGCGTGGCACACTCAGACGAACTGCGGACGCTCAGTAATGAGCGAGGTGTAATGCAGGTACAGAACAGACAGCATGTCTTGAGTCACTCCTTCCTATCAGGATGCTTCTGTAGTATTTCTGGCTAGCAGTATGACTGATAAAAGTTTTAAAAGATGTGCATTTCACCAGGAGGTTATTAGCTGTAAAGGTAAATACTTAGCCATAGTTTTCTTTCTTCATGCAACAAAACCAAAGAGGGTTTTTTAAGTTTCTAGAGGAAGTTTCAGTTTCACAGAGGAAGCCTAAATCCCCAAAATTACTGTCTCCTGACGGTCGTTTTAGGATGTCATTTTTTTTTTTTCAGTTGAGAACTAAATTTACTTTCATTAGCTTTCTATCGATACCTCATTTCTGCTTCCTAATTTGCTGGTACATTTGTAAACCAACTTGGCAAACTTATCTAGCAAACCCTGGCAGTCTGTTAAGCCGGGACCCTTTCTTGGCCCGTTAAACCACAAAACAGCAAAAGGATCCATGGGTGGCGAGGCAAAGTTCATAACACTGCTTTAGACCTCCCTTTTGCAGTAATGTCTAGTTGACTAGGGAACTGGCTGTTTCCTTTTGTTTTGTTGTTTGAATAAACTATCTCGTAGCATAGGCTAATGCTGAAAATGCTTCTCCAGCAGGCAGGACTGTTCTGTTTCCAGTTGCTAATGTAGGTTTTCACTGACTCTCTTTCTACAGCATGTTCTTAAGAAGCTTTTGGCTATTACTGAACTGCTTCAACAAAAACAAAATCAGTATTCAGTGTCTAATAACATCAGGTAGCAGCCCTCTACCTGAATTCTGCATGGATCCAGCATGCCCAACACGGCAACTCACACCAGTATCACTTTTCTTCTTGCTCTTGCCAAAAACAGCACACCCTGTCACATTCCCAGTGATGTGTGAACTATGCAAAAAGAAAACAAAGATTCTGTTGGTGAATGATTGTACCAGCAGCTTTTTTAAGCTAACTTGTGCAGGACATTTGCACTTTTTTTTCCACTTGGAAACCAATTTCACAACCTCTGAGCCTTGGTGGACAGTTCACCTTCCACGAAGAAAATGCTGTGACTGTGTCTTGAACTTTGAAAATCTTTTTCAGCACCTCTGATTGCCAAAGTTTTGCTGTCCTGTTGGAAAATAATTATCAACTGACATGAAAAGAAACGTGTTGTTTTGACAGCTACATATAACTGGATAACATTTCTTACTGTAATTTCTGACTGGTTACAATAATTATGACTTTTGACTGTTTCAACCACTTTAACTTGTATTTACAGTTTCCAAAATTTGATGTTATGGTAGGAACAATCTTTACTGTACACTTTTTATACCATGCTGTTTCTCTTGCTGGAATCATGTTGAAAGAGAATATTGCAGAATGGGTCTTGTCAGCTTTATTTTTTGATGTGCCACTGATTCAGTCTGAATAGTTCTTCCGTCAAGAACTGTATATCCAGATAAATCACAATGCTTTTGTAAAATGTTTACAACAGTAAATAATTTGAATTCAGTAAATTTATTGATCATTGTATCAGACATGCATGCATTCATTAAACCATTTTATAAAATAGGTATTGTTTGGTCTTTTGTGTACTGTAAGTCTACCTAAATATTATTTTTATAAGTGAAAAATAAGTTTTTAAAATAAATCAAGCTGCAGAACAACTCTTCATGGAAACTGGCTTAACTGGCTGCTGTGGAAATTTTTTTATGGTGTCTGCACACGTGGTGTACTTTGAAATGTTAATGAGCTGACAGTTTTTCATCATGAATCCTCAGAAAAGCATTACTTTGTCCATATGCCTTAATTTGTACATTATCTCGCACAGGGAGAAATGTAGATGTTAAAACTGTTAAAAAAAATTAAAATATGCAGTTGATTCAGAGGATATTTCAGCATCACCATTTGTAACTTTTCTAGGCAGTGATCTAACACAGAAAAAAGGATGCTGAGATTCACTGACAAGACTAATGAGATAATCACATAAGTAACTGTAATATGAAAATGGTTGTTACACCTACACAGTATCTCCTGCCTGTCAGAACAGCTTTTCCCATTCACTGTCACACCAAATTGTACAGATTTGATCTTTGAGTCTTTGCTGTAACATCAGTGCATGGTTTTGAGGTTTGCAGTTGGCTCTTGCTGTGCTGCCCTGGTCTCTCCAGTTGGGGAACATTTCTGAAGGTGGGTACCCAGTGCCGCAGCTGAGAGTTCCCAGTGTTGTGACTACTACACTTAGTAGACTGGGATGATGCTCTTAGTTAAGATGTATGTGTTCACAGCTTGGTATTACTGAGCTCTCTTTTAGACTGTCCCATAAAACCACTGCTTGAACTACTGCTGCCAAGCCTGTATCAAACTGCATATCAAAGGTAATTAATCTTTTTTTTTTTCTTGCCCTACTTAGTTCTCTCTCTGTTTACCATTAAGTCACACAAGTCATTTTTGTGTGATGAAATCCTGCTGAATGCTCTGTTTACAGCTGCCACACAGTTCAGAACAGAACTATACAACTTAACTGAAATGGTGTTGAGCCACACTTCCTTCTGTGTAAAAGGATTTGTCAAAACCAGAATGGATAAAGTGAGTTATTTTATAGGTTTAGTTGGCTGGGTGTACACAGAGTAACATGGTAAAAATATAAATTTGGGAGAATGGAATTGGATAGCTACTTACCCATCACATACAAAACAGTGTTGAGAATGAAACCAGGAAAACTCCAAAAGTTGCACTTAAGTCTGTGCATTGTAGAATTCCTAATGTTCTAAACCAGTATATGAAAGATAAGAGACTTTGCTGTAGATTTGAAGACATCTACCTCCTTAGGAAGATCTTTATTCTTTTCAGTTGCCCCCTGGTAAATCAGTCACAGCAACCCAGTCTGAGATACAGCTGCAGAGTAAGTCACAAAGGTGTCATCATTACCTTTGGCATTGTAAAATATGTTGCTGCAGCCTATTAGTAGCTTTGGGAAGAGCTTCCCAAATGTACCAAGTGTTACAGGCATGGCTGTGTTCTTTCAGCTGCTTCAGCGAAGAGCTTGAGAAGAGGGGAGCAGATCCTGCTGTGGAACACAGGCAGGTCTGTTACCAGGTCTGTCTCCTGCTCATATTTATCCAGGTCAGTAAATGACCAGATTAACGTAACTGTGGGATTACAGCATGGCAGTAGCTGAAGGCACATCTCGAACAGTTCTTGAATCAAAACTCTTGCTTTATGAAATCTCTCATGGAAATGTTTCTAATGTTTGCCATTGGATGAAGGTTTAATGGAACTATAACAAATTTCAGTGAAGTCGCACACTTTATTGCAAAGGTAACAAAAACTGACAAAATAAATACCTTGTGACACAGAGTAAGGAACCTGTAGCAGACAGATTCACACTTGACACCAAACAGTAGGATTCCATCTTCCTTCACTGTTACATTCAGTCCAGCAGATCATCATCAGTCCACTCCTCCTAAGGGAAGGGAAAAAAGCAATGCGTAGACAATGTGTGAATTTGGTGTTTTTATAGTGAGGTGGGATAGGCAACACATGACTGGCAGGTAGATGCTACCACTGCACATGCTGTCACAGTAACTTCCACTGTATATGCCAGTTAAAGAGAACTTATGTAACACAGGTGACTTTTCACATCTCTAAACTGTGTCTGCTATCAGTAACAGATTTAAATCTAATTTGATTTGCTTGTCCATACTACTTGACAGAGGAACATTCTGCCAGGGCAGCTAGAAGAGGGGAGATTTAGGCCAGAGATGAAGAAATTGTTGCCCCTGAGAGTGGTGAGAGCCTGGCCCATGTTGCCCAGAGAGGTGGTGGATGCCCCATCCCAGGCCAGGCTGGACGTGGCTCTGAGCAACCTGAGCTGGTGAAGATGGCCCTGCTCATGGCAGGGGTGGCACTGGGTGAGCTGGAAGGTCCCTTCCAACCCATTCTGTGATTCTATGATTTGCAGAGGAAAAAGCAGAGAGCAGAGTGGGGATCATGCCTACCCTGGACAGCCCATTCTGACACCCAGGAGCATCGTCAGGCCTGGCTGACATACAAGGCTGGCTCAGACTGGAAATAAGAATTCACCCAAGGCCTACACAGAAGTCACTTGATGAAACACATGTTTGTTAAGTTTCCCCTTCAGCTTCTCATGACCTGCCTGACATAAGGTCATGGCAAACTGCTGAACAATGTGAAAGGGTATTTCCTTTCCTTATACTCCCCATGATCAGGACTTTTGCTCACGCTGCTAAACATGAGCAGTTAAAGGAGTTTCTTTAAGTGTGCCCCAGTCTGTTGTAAGGCTCCAATTAAACTTTGATTCCTGGGTTCATTTAAAATGTTTCTTGCATGCCCCTCCTAAGAAATATTACCCAGTGTGCTCAGTGTCTTGCTTGAGGTTCCACATATTATGAAAACATACTGTCAATGCTAATTTTATTATAGTTTTGTTCAAATCATTTTTTAGATTCTAGATTGACATTATAGCATTAATCCTTCTCTCCACAAGAGAGGAGGGTTTTTAGAGCACTCTCACCCACAGGCCAGCACAAGCCCTGTCTCATTTTTAAAGTTTAAAAGATTCTGTCTGAACATCACACAGAAGAATTTGAACAGATGCAGAAGTGTCAGTAGCTATGTCACTTATGTCTTGGCAAAATGAAAAAAAAGTACAACAGGTTTACTGACCTCATCCATTTTAGATTTCTTTGCGACATATTCATCATCTTCATAACCCTTCCTCTTCTTCCTAACCCCCAGCCAGAAAAAGTTAAATGTTTAGGCACTTTTTTTTAAGAGTCAGAGTCTCCTTATTCAGCCACAAGATTAGATTATGGACATATTTGTGACATAAAAAACAACCAAAGCCTGAACTAACAGCTTGCTGGAAGTTCACAGTGGGTACTAAAGTGAAAAACGCAGAAAAGAAAGAAAAACCAGGAAGTCCTTTGCCATCCACATAAGACTTAAGAAAACATTAACCCTTTACACAATTCCTGTTTTAATCACATGATTTTAAAGCCTTTGATTCTCATTGCATATGACAAGTGGCCAGATGCCAGAAGCCACCTAGGATGCCAGTTCTATGTTACAAAATAATCATTACAGCTTGCAGTGCAAATCAGCACAAAAGAACATCCTCACGCATTACTGAAAGCACTACTCTGAGTCTTGGTTCTCAGCTTCCAGCAGATGCTCACATAGTGAAGCATGTGAACAGACATCCTTCTGTGTACATTTAGATGTTTTCAGTTACTCACACAGAGCAGAGAAAATTAGTGTTTCTACAACAATAAAAAAGGCAGAAGTTTAACATGAAGACTAAGTATCTACTTACGGGTTTGTGTTATGAGAAAGCTCCGAGCTGTGACACTTCTCCAATTTCTGTTTTAGAGCAGCAACTTCTTCAGGCCTTGGCAGCTCATATTTCTTTATGAGATTTTTCATGCCTACAGTGACAACAACACAGGTGTAAGCAAATTAAATAATTTCTCCTCTACCCTGTGAATTACACAAGCTTATCAATCAGTAGTACAGCTACCATTATTGCTTATCCCGCATAGTTTAGCTTGAGCCAACAGTTTACCCTCCCTTCCCTCATCGTAACAGGCACACAGTACACATTTTCAAGCAGCTTCTACTAGGGAAAAAACAAAAAACACCTACACCAAAAAAAGGAAAAAAAGGGAAAAAAGGGTACACAGAGAAAAAACAGAATCTAAGAAGTCTGGCAGTCCAGATATCAGTAAGCTTTGTATCTAGTTTTTAAATAGACTCAAAAGACACTACAAGGCAACATGCAACATACTGCAAACAGCTGAGACAGAAAGCTTATGAAGTAAAAGCCTTATATTTGTCAAAGCAAGTATTAGACATTCAAAGTATTGACTCATCCCAAAATGCTCTTTACAAAACTTTCATCTCACATAGCACTCAAACTTTAGAGGACCAAAGATTACATATGTAAGACTTAACTACTGTCTTACATCGAATGATTAATTCTAGATAACATCAAGGTACAGCAGAAGCTGAGCACAAAGAACTACACTGAAACAAGTTGCTGGTATCATTGATTCTGGATCTCCTAAAGGTGAATGATAACAAATGTAGAACTCGCATTAGTCTGCTAACAAGCTTCAAAGTACACAGGAAATTTTTGTGGTCAGCATTGTATCTCAGACTTTAAAAAAATAAAAGATTGGTTTCAGTCACGTTAATGCAAGTTAAATTTACAGCTACCCTCAAGAAACAAGACTTTTTCCCCTACCACCAGCTGTCTGTAAAACTGCTCATTTACAGGTGCTTCAAAACTTCCTTTCAGCCATCGTATGTTTACAGAAGAGTTGCCTTTGGGCTAAAGCTACTTTCCAGAATAATGCAAGTGAAGAGTAAGTGATCCCAGCGTTCCCTTTGCATCTCAGCAATGGAAACCTGAAGACTGGACTTGTTAGCAGGAAGACAAAGCGAAGAGCATATTAAGTTTTATAAATTCAATTTAAATCAAATTTGTAGGCTCTGTGATTTGTATGGTACATTCACTACTAAAGTCAGCTAAGCCAAAGGACTGCATTTTTAACACACTCCCATTATAAATGTGTGCATTAGCTTAAAGTATTAAATAACTGCTTACTAGGAATTTAATATCCCAGCCTTTTTGTTTAATTAAAAAACTAGCAACCAGTGTAGGATGTTCCCCATTATCTTAGTTAAACCATCCTAGCATTCTTGATACCATAAATTTCCCACAGTAGCAAAAATAGACATATTTTGAAATGTACCCTCTGGTGGTGGAAGTAGTTATGTGCAGGCTTTTGCCTGAAGCTGTGATTTCTAAGACACAGTGGAAGAGTAATTTCATCCTGACTTACAAAAATCATTCTCACATTTCCAAAATAGATTTCTCACTTTTGAGTCAATTACTAGCATTTGACTATAGCACTTATGTTCTGAAAAAGTCAGACCCTTTGCCTTTTATTTTCATTTGTTCACACCATAGGAAAGTAACTCTCAGTGTTTTCTCCCCATGCATCCACACGCCCACATTTTACTTACCTTATGTGTGCCCTGAGGTGAATAAAACCACTTGAAGCACACCTTTCTGCTTAAAGCTTTTGTTGTTTGGAAAAAGCTGTTTTTCTTCCTTTAGAGATACTGTTTATCAAATTTTTCCAATGTTTACTTACATTTCATGCCATCTAGTAGTTTGGCTAAGGATGTTCTGTTTTCTTTCAGCATAAGAGTTTCTGATAAATAACTGCAAAGAGACATGGGAGAACAACTTATTAAAATAACTCACTATAGTTATAACTTATTATAGTTATTAAAATAACTATTTGTGGCAGCTACCATTAGTTAATAAAATGTGTATTATTTATTACTTACATCTGTTATGATCAGACTTAGCAAGAACACTTTGGTTGCATAAGTGCTATAAAGCAATAAAAAAGCAAATCTGTCACTCGCAACCTTCTTGTGTAAGAACACGACAAAAGTATCCCCCAGCTACGTATGGAACCAAAGTTCTAACACTGCAGAATTAAACATTTTTAAGTAAGTCTTACTGAGTTAAGACACCTTACAGTTAGGATTTTATGAAGGGTCATACTAACACCATGCTATTGCACAGTAAGACTGCTGGAAAAGCAAATATAACATACAGAAGAGTGGTCTTCAGATAGACCACTTCATCAGAGAGCAAAGCTTTCAAGATGAAACTGAATCCTTTGGCAGCTGAAAGCAACCCCTAAATTCCATCTTGTAGAGTCTACCAGGCCCTTCCTCTCTCCTCAAAGAACACATACACACACCACCTGGGTAAAATTCCAACACACATGAGCAACAATCCTCACCAAGATCCACAACAACCAAGTAGTTTTATGCCTTCCCAGAAATGCACTTATGAATAAAATACAAAAATCCAAAGACTACAAAGTACATTAGTCTGCTTGGGCTGTGTTAACTTCAAACTTAATTCATAGGCATACGCAGCTCTATCAGCTGCAGCTCCCAGACGGCAGCACCAGCCACCATGAACATGGTAATTACTCTAGGCTGATAACTGCTTTGTTAGCATCACTGCTCTCGTAGAACTCAAGTGTAAGAGCATTATTTAACCTTGTGCCAGTACCAGAACTAAAGATTAATTTGGAGTTACCTAGGATGAGAGGAAATGGCCTCAAGTTGCACCAGGGGAAGCTTAGATTGGATATGAGTAAAATTTCTTCCTGGAAAGATTGTTGGGCATTTGAACAGGCTGCCCAGGAAAGTGTTGGATTCACCATCCCTGGAGGAGTTTAAAATACACACAGACGTGGCACTTAGGGACGTGGGTTAGTGGTGGACTTGGCAGTGTTGGGTTAACAGTTGGACCTGGTGATCTTAAAGGTCTTTTCCAATCAAAATGATTCCATGATTTGCCAGAGCTCAGTTGTATCCTGTTCTTCCCGAAGCTACTTTTCAAGACTGACCTACACCCCGACACTGTGAGAGTGACAGGTTTTCCAACCAGCTGTGTTCTGTCCCACCTCTGCAGTTGCAGCTACTCAGAAGTCCACAAGGACCGAGCTGCAGCATTAGCTTCTCTCATGTCCTGCAGCTCAAACTCACAAAGCAATAAATGACAAGGTTACAGCAACTGTACGGTGCAGACAAGTGACAGAGGCTTGAGTTCTTCATGAACACGCAGAGATAAAGTTCACATACCTTGATTCACACTACCTATAAATTGTTCTTGTTGTTTCTGTAAGCATGCTTTTCTGAATTTTAGCAAAAGTGGTACAGAATACAAATTCAGTAATGAGATCAACAAGTTTCAAGTTATGGTAAGCACCTGAACAGGCACAGGGCTGATGGTAAATGCAAAAGGTTCTTTTTAAAGAAGCCTTCCTTCCACCTGCCCTAAACGAAACTCAACTGATTTAAAACAGGACCTTGTCATTAGTCTGCTTCCATGGAAACTGAACAGTTGCACCACCAAATGCAGCACCTCATTCCCGCATGCATAGCACCTGTCAGCTCAGTGTAGTTTCATTTCACTCTGTAACTTTAGATACCTCAAAAATATTTTTTTTCCTTCAAGAGATTCTTTACATGTTTCATAGTCCTGGTTTCTACCGTATTTCCACTTTATTCACTCTCATCTTCAAAGTGTCTCTGAAAGTCCTGCACTGTTCTGATTAGGGCAAAGTCATCAGTTTTAAATTTTTTTGTCCTTCTTCCAAAGTAATATAAAAACCAGACACCAACTAATCACATTTATCACCCACTTGCTGAAAACAGAAAAAAAAGACAGTACTGCTTCAGTTTTGAAACATACTTAAAGAACATATCAGAGTCTTAACAATCAGTAAATACAGTTCTACTAGTTAAGAAAGTCTAGAACAAAATTATTTTATACAGGAAGCAAACAAACTGTTTAAATCATACCTATACAAAAAAAGAAAAAACTACCTTTCCATGTTAATTCCTGCTCTTGATCCACTGGATAATATAGCAGTGAGAGCTATCTGTGAGGGACTGAAGAGCAGATATGCATCTGTCAGAGCCACTCGATTGAGAAAGTCATCAGCTGTCTTCCTCAAAACTTCAGGATTCTCCAGCATTGGATAACGAGTCTGAAAAACAAGTATTTAGGAAAGTAAGCAGTGTTCCTTGTCTTCTGGTTCATGAGCTCGCAATTCAATAGTATTTAGTAAAGCTAAAAAATAGCAAGCCATCTTCTTATTCCAATAGTAATCTAAGGTGCTTAAAGACCACAATCAAACTCATTTCCTTTCAGATATTTGCTTTTCACTTTAGAAATTAGATCTTTAGGATCACAGGTACAAAAGGAAATACAGTTTTCTATCACAACCCACCAGAGATTTGAATTACATTAACACATGGAGATTGTAGCACATAAAACAATACTACCTTCAAATCGATTAGAAATCCCTCGAATGGCCTGTACGGATTGTGGACAATAAGATGGAAGTTCAGTTGCTGAATAAGCAGAAGTTCATATTCCAGTATTTGTTCAAGAGCTTTTTCCTGTCCAAGAGGGCTTTCTCGAAGGTTACCAACAAACTGGGCACTGGATACATTAAATTCATCTACTTTACAGGCCAAAAATGCACATGTTAGCCTTGAGAACAAAAAAAAAAGAAAACAGTTGACTTATGCAGCATACATCTTTTTATCATTTTGTTCAGAAAATATATATCTTCAAAACACTATCTTTTGAACACAGCCAACCTCCAAATGGAAACTGAAAGTGACCATGCGCTGCCTTTACTCATCTTTAAGCTCTCAGAATTCCTTTTTCACTTTTTCGAGTCTTAATACAGATATCAAGATTATAGCTCCAATGTCTGCTCAATAGAATAACTTATGATACGTTGATAACTCACATTATTATCCGAGGATGATACTCCATCACTGAGTTATTGAGGTAAAAGCGTTTGAAATACATGCAAGCTGTTCCCTAAATTTTTTTAAAAAAAAGGGGAAAAGTAAGTATAGAAGCAAAAATGCATTATGAACAAAATTTGACAAATTTCAAAAGTTAAACCACAAAACAGAACAGGCAAGTTTGAAGACATAATATGGACATACAGGACACACTAAGGCACCAAGATGCAGACAATACCATCCCATTTCTAATACAGGAAAATATCCAAATTTAATACATTTATGCCTGCAAGAACCTTACAAAATGGTGGCTTGGTTATCTTTTCCTCCATTTTTAGACATATTTAGGAAGACAATGCTCAAAAAGCCTACAATATCTTAGTAAGAAAAATCTCATATTTAAATGAAACTTAAAAAACAAAGGCTGAAAAAATTATCCTGAAAGTTGCGAGTAACCCCAGCAAAGACATTTGACTTTTTACAGCAGTCGGTGCCAAATTTCCAAGCTGATCTGAACACCATCAGCATGAAAGCAAATGTTCTCCAAAACCACTACTTTGGTGAGTCTGCTCCAGCAAACACATTCCACTGGGGCCACTTCTAAAATACAACTGTGGCTCCGCAGAGCATGTAACATCAGCCTGCTGCTACGTTTCAAACATCTGCAGACATGACACTCTTCATCTCCGTGACTGACCACACATGCCAGAAAAAGGAAGGGCTGACAGGGGACAACCAGGGTTACACATCAGGTGTAGGTGACAAAAGCAGCACAATTTAATTCCCCGCTTCCACTGTAAGTCCTCACTCTCTCCTGAAATGGGCTCTTCCGCATTCAAGACAACCCAGCTCAAAGATTTTTTTTTTTTTTTTTTTCCTTTGCAAGCTAGTTTACTGCCAGCACAGATGCCTGAAGCGGCTTGCCCTGTGTCCAAACAGGCACCAAAGCTTGAGAAACAACTGTATGACAGCCCAGCTTTGGGACTGCCTCCTTCAGCTACAGTGAGATCACTTTACTGTATCATCAATCCATACAGCACTATGTTTGTGTCTACTCTTTGCTTAAGGGAAAGAAAACAGCTAAAAGCCATGGAATCATTTCAGTTGGAAGAGACCCTGAGGATCACCAAGTCCAACTCTAACACTAAACCATGTCCCTAAGAACCTCTCCTAAACACCTTGTAAACACCTCCAGAGATGGTGACTCCACCACTTCCCTGGGCAGCCTGTTCCAATCCCTGACAGCCCTTTCCGTGAAGANCTCCAGGCTGAACAGCCCCAGTTCCCACAGCTGCTCCTCATCAGACTTGTGCTCCAGCCCCTCACCAGCTCCATCGCCTCCTCTGCACTCTCTCTGGTATTTCAAGGTCTTTTTTACGATGCGGGGCCCAAAACTGAACACAGGATTCAAGGTGGAGCCTCAACAGTGCCAAGTACGGTGGCACATCCATGCTAGTGTAACAGTTACCAAGAAACAGATGAAACTGAGAAACAACTCCCTGCTTTTGAAATGGTTGCAGCTGTAGTAAAGAGACAAAAAGTGGTCTGAAACGCAGAGTGCAGCACTAGAAGACAAAAAAACTGGAAAAGATACCCGTGCTCTCAAGAATCACAGACTGGTTGGGGTTGGAAGGGACCTCTGGAGATCACCCAGCCCAACCCACCTGCTAAAGTAGGTTTATCAGAGCAGACACCACAGGAATGTGTCCAGGTGGGTTTGAATGTCTCCAGAGAAGGAGACTCCACAACCTCTCTGCGTGGCCTGTTCCAGGGCTCTGGCACCCCCAAAGTAAATAAGTTTCTCCTCAAAAAAAAATGAGCAAGACACGCAAGCAGCAAGCGATGGAACCAGAGACACGGAGCGGGGAAAGCCCTGCAGCCCCGTCCAAAGCCACCCGAACCCCCCCGCGGGGCAGGACCGGCCGCTCACCACTACGGATCTCGGCATGGCCGGCTTGAACACGGCGCAGAAATCCAGCAGCCGCTTCTCGTAGTACTTGCAGATCGCCAGCTCCTCGTGGGGCTCCAGGAGGACGGGGTCGGTCGGCTGGACCTTGAGGAGAAAGCCCAGCGGAGCCGGACTGAGGGGCTGCGCTCGGGCACTCCCGCCATGTCCTCCCCTCAGGGGCGCAGGGAGCGCCCAGGCCGCTCTCCCCTACACCACCTCCCCCCCCGACCCCCGCACCTTCCCGCTCGCCGCCGCTTTGCTGCGGAACTTGCGGTTGGCCTCGGCCCGCCTCCGCGACAGCTCGTCCTCATCGCGGAAGGTCCAGTGCCGCTTCTGCGTGCTGCTGTGGTACATGATGGCGCCGGAGACATCCCCTTGGCTCCTCCTCCTCCTCCTCCCG
>VWYH01007210.1:19733-44052 GCA_013399365.1 Pampusana beccarii | reverse complement strand
GACATTCTGTGATACTGTGAAAAAATCCCAACATTACACTGCACAACGGCATTTTGGGCTGAAGATGGTTTTGCATTCTGCTTTCATTATGGGAACGTCTGATAGGTATGTAGGGGATTTGAAAAAACTCAAAAGAACTCCTTGAGAAATCAGACAGTATTGTGGTCCTCAGTGTTATAATCCAATTGTGAAATTCAGCCACAAAAAAGTGTAATCTGTTAGAGGTATCAGATCAAACTACTTATCTGGCTATCTGTATTGTAATAAAGCAGGAAATAAGTTCTCTCTCATGTGCTTAAGCTGTACCAAAGTGAAGGAGGTGTGTTTACTTCTGTTTTATAAAAATCTGGACAGTTAATGTTAAAAATAAGTCCTTTTAAGATCAGAGGACAATTTGTCCAGCATACAATGAGATGCCCAGAGCAGAGATTCATCTATTTGGGAAAAGATAATTAGTGTTTTGTGCATTTTAATACTTCTCTTCACTATTACATCTTCCTTTTGCTTCCTGTGCAACGAATTTGTATGCTGAGCACAATCGTTCAAGCAGCACAGACACAGGTATCACTGCTGCCAGGGAAAAATGTACTAATCTACATTTATAACAAAAATACCTCCCAAGTTTTTAAAGCGGGTGTTTGTATGCTAGTTGGCAGTAATCCCAAGCTACCAAGGCCCTCTCAAACTTGCCTTTGGCACACCCGTCTGTGGGGTGTTACAGCAGCTTTTCTACATGCCCATGAATACCTTCTGCCATTCTGAATTATTTCTCAGTAATTTTATTGGTTATATCTACTGATGCCAACGCGCGTTAATCTGTATTGATTTTTAATTCTATACCTCTTAAGCAGTGTCCAATCTCAGTCACTACTTACAGTATCTATGTTAAAAAAAAATAACCCAAGTGGACTGCAGAAGGAGCTTTGCATCATTATTTTTATTCTCAATTTATCTTCTTAAAGCCAAATTGTATTCCAGATTAGAGGACTGAATTCATTACCACCTTATAAGAGAAGCTGTGACATAATGTTATTCTACTTGTAGCAAACTATCTTCCAGAAATCCACTTAACTGTCATGCTTCTTCAGCTTCTGTGACTTAAAAGCACTGTTTGCCCCAGGATGTTGCAGATGCTGTTTACAGGGATTTGAAATGAAGCAGCCAAGGTCTGTAGAAGAGAAATCCACGAGAGTTACAAAACAGAGAGGCCTCTTCAGACTTGGAAAAACTTCACTCGAGAGTCAAAAAGCCAAAAATGGTTGGACATGTGGGTTAGATGTGCAAACCTCACTGCTGAAGAGTGGCCAGGCAGCTTCATAAAAAGGACCGATTCAATCTACACAGCACTGAGACAACCAAAGGCAAACACGCTGCCACTCTGGACCACCCTTACTTGACTGACTTGTGCATTTAATGCTCATTTATCTTCCCCTCCTGACTGCTTGCGAAAGAATGCATTACATACATATATTAGCAAAGAGAAGCACGAGATTTCTCCTGCGGTTCTGAACACCCACGAAAAGTCAACGTCACCCAAATCCCTGTGCACCAGCCTTGCCACAGCCTCACCAACCAAAGGGAAGGGTGAAACAAATCGTATCCGTTCGCTTGGGAGGTGTTTGTACTGCAGGCGTTCACTGTGTGCAATTCACAGGGACAGCGGGGGGAGCTCAAATGCCCCCCACATTTTGGAAGAGCCAAAGGAAGAAGATTCAGCACCCGCGAGTTGTAAGAAAGTAGCTGGAAGCTACTGAAACCTGTGCTGCCATAGGGCTCTCGCATCTCAAGAGGTTGACAGCTTAAGCGTTTCAAAATTATATTGAAGTTTAAAAAACAAACAACGCAAGATCGCACCTTCAAATTTATAGGTTTGTTTAGTTTTGATTTTTTTATGGGGTAAGAGCACTTGCCCAGGCTCAGCTACCATTTTGTTCGCTGTTTTCCTTTCCTTCAAATTGCATCAATATGACAGAAAAATACAATCTTTAGGCAGTATTTGGAGAAAAGCACATTAGGAGGGTAAAATATCAGCACTGTGGACCTTCTACAGCGGCAAATATTTGCCTAAATCAACAACGGGAAACAGAAAATTGCTGATAATGTTGTACCTAGCTTCACATCTCTGAAGAGTAATCATCACAAATAAACAAGCTGGAAGAAAAGTCAGCCTCTGAGATTGAAAAAAATAAAACAACCACAGGCTATTCATTGGGGGAGAATGAGACACAGGATAATCACAAAATGCACATTTAGAAGCCGGAAGAATGGAGGCCGAGTAATCTTTCCCAAGCTCTTACCTCGCATTTCAAAAAGCTTTATGCATGTAAATTGTGAATTAAAAAAAAATGAAATTGATTCCAGTGTTTGTTATTTGTCTCTAATTCATACCATGGACCCATTAATAGAACTCTTTATTTCCCTGCAAAAATCTCCTTAAAAGTTATTTTATCTTCCCCATTTGTTTCCTGGATAAATCAAGTGACAGTGAGATTTCGAGCAGAAGTGGTCGATACTCTGTGCTAGCACCAAGGATATGCTGATTTGCTCAGGTATAAAAATGCTGATGTAAATATAGGAAAAAGAGCTTTATATTTGTGTGCTTGACATGCACTAAACTGATAGTGGGTATGTATTAGGTACATATAAAGATCCCTATATGTATTCATTCCTACACAGGCATCCAAGCAGTCATCAGATAGTAAGGACACTCAAACACTAACGACAGCTCAGTTCAGAGAATTTCAATTGCAATCCCAGTGAGCAAATTACTGCAGTCAGAAATACAAGTTTTTGTAAATGTCTGCGAGTCGCTTGTTCTCTGGGTTTGTGAACTTGACAAAGAACATATCAAGTCATTCCATCCAGAAAAGCTACACAGAGCCAGGAGGAAAAAAATAAAAATAAAAAAAAATAAAAATAAAAAGCAAGAATTTTCACTGAGAAATAAATTTTGTTGAAACTTCTTTCTGAATTTTAAACCATCCTCGAAGGGAATGTAGGCTATTTTAGAAGTTTAGAAGCATTTGAAATTTCAGATCTTAACACAGAAGTCAGTCTAGTAATTAGTTTCAGAAACTACCTGTGAAATCTATATTTCATATATTCCCAAAGACAACACGTTAAGTAAAACGCACGTCAGTTTTCACTCACAGACACTTCAGGCTATCGAATTTACTTTTAACTAGTATTTTGTTTTCTCCTACCTGTTGAAGTAAATTCGCTTCCATTTCCTATGAGGAGGTGTTTACATTATGCATAAAAAAGAAGAGAAGAGCACAGCTACCATTAACTAGTGCTGTATGTATAACCAAGTCCATCTCCTACCTGCTGCTGGATGGAGGGTTATTACACATCCTGTGACCTTTCAGCTCACGTCCCAGTGGCTCTAGAACAAATGAGATTAGATGAATGCAATAAAATCTCTTGCCTCCCACGTACGGCTAACGCTATTTTAGGGAATGTTGTAGCAGGGGGGCAGCTGAACCCCCAGACTGACACACAAGTGCACAAGGCATTTGAAACTACATTCAATGGCAAAAATCCCCAATATATCTAAGGGTTTTTGGAAGACACTAAAGGAGAAAAACATTTTTAGCAAACTGGATAATATTACGGAGACCTAGAAGTTGGACCGGCAAATATTGTTTATCAGCAATACAATCTGTGAGGCTGTTGGTTGCATATAATTGTCCTGCCTCTGAAAACAAAAAAAGATGGCCTGCACTGTTCATTTGCAGTATGCAGAGAATAATCCTTTGTTTCGAAGTGCCCAAAGGACACACCACTCACCTCAGACCTGTATTTTGACATTTGTCAAGGCTTTTATAACAATTCAGCTGGAATAGCTGAAGATCGACAGTGAAGTAGATTGCGAACAGAATACTTCAGAAGAATCTGAAAAATTACACCGTTCCCAACATGCAAGCTGGTGACTCCGGAAAGGTTTGAGAATAAAGATCAGTAAGAGTAAGTTGGCAGGAAAATAAAACCACAGATTCCTAGAATAAAATCAGGCAGTTCTGTTGCATGGCCGACATCAAGGGCTCTTTTTGAAAGACGTATATGCATTCACCTACAACGACAGGGACTACATATTCTGAATTGAAACTAGGAAGCCCTTAGACCTCTGTTATTTGCTATATCGGTGTTTTTCCAGACACGAACTCCCTAGTAAGTAATAATGTTTTCATGTATTAGGTGCCAGAGTTTTCAAAGCAAGCTCATTTTTCCTGGATGCTCTGTCTCTACGAGCTTTTATCAAGCAGTGGCAATGATTACAAACTCAAGACATGAACTGATATTCATCGTACCACTACACGCTTTTTCTTCTTCCATCAGATTTCAAGGTGAATAAAGAATAACAGGATTTAACCACACAAGGCATTTTATTAATGGCTTCTCCAAGGATAAGACAGTTTTTCTTCAGTGCAGAAAGCCGTCAATAATCTTCCAATTCTGTGACGACTCTACGTACTGTTTTATGCAGCTTATGCCAGGCCCTTATCATACAAAACCAGAAGCAATCGAGCCAAACAAAGTAAAATTACACAACTTAAAAGGCTTAATATTCTTTGTCAGAGAGCTTCTAAGAAGCCATGGGCTTTGGAGAAGCTTGTTTAGTGTTATTGGCATATTAATTGCGAAAAGGCAGGGATGGTTCTGAGAGACTTGTCTGCAGGAATCATTTCAAAAGCCACTTGTTCCAGATTAGACTCAAAAGGGATTTTTTTAGTAAGCAACTTGACTGCTTAATAACCACAAAAACAAAGAATTCTATTCAAACCTACCATTGTATGTTTACTTGGTGTTCCCTTGATTTCCAAATGGCATTTGGTCACTGCGAAAAGAAGAAAAGGAAAAGAGCTAAGCAAGCTTTACATCTTAGGCCGTTGCCTGCTTCTACACTGGTGAAAACGCACAGCAGCTCTAGTGAGATCAGTGATGTGCAAATAAACAAGATTAATACCAGATGCTTTCAGATAGATTTAATACTGTTCTGGGTGTATAAAGGGTTTCACTTGCATAATATTTTCTTTTTTCAGCCTCAGAGCAATGAATGCAACCACAAACAAGGTGGTGATTGGGGTGAAAATGCGTTTGAACCTTTTGCCATGTAATCAACAATAATAAAGATCTAATTGCAATTTAACAGGTTTTGTGACAATCCAAATACGTCATGTTTTAACTACAGTACTTGCACAGAAAACATTCGTTAAAACGCAATACAAGTCACACCCCTCTCCCTTCCATGTAGGAACCTGAAACCAACAAATTAAGGATGCCATAATGAGCAAAAAAGTTTATGGTGTTTTAATTAAACCTAAGAGGCATTTCAAATTTTGTTTGGTCTCCGTATATGCATGCAATTCCATTATTTATTCACATTTATTTGGCGGTTTCTAAGAGACCTAACCAGATTCAGATTTCTGGGGTTTAGATTTTTTTTTATCTATTTATTTTTAAAACTCCTGCCTTATTTACCAAGTTTAAGACACATACACTCCTCAGATGAACTGCAGATTTACTGCTGCTCCACCGGTCTCTGCACCCAGCAGATTCAGACCCCTGCACCTTTGCCCAAGGCAGCGCTATCACTGCAGAGCACTCACATGCTGTACCTAATATTACACTTAAGTTCAATTTTTTTCCCCACTGAAGTTAATCAAATCGAGTCACACTCTATTTCATCCACGTTTCAAGTTGCTTCTAACAGCTCTTATGATAGTAAAGAATAATATATAGAGAAGCCAGATACCATAAGAATATCCAACCCCCAAAGTATACCTTGTGTTGGCCGAGTCCCTGCACGGATTGACAAGTCCTGTGCTGTCAGTCACTGTCATTACTTTTTAATATCTGGACAATACACACCTTTATACAAGCTTTTATTAGTAATACATCAGTAAATCACCTCTATAAATGCAAGTCTGCAGCTGATGCCCTTAACCAGCTACAACTACTTCAGCATACAGACCTGCCACCCAATACAGCATTCTCAATTTAAAAAAAAAAAAAACCCACACCATATATTAATAGTTTGGGAGGACATACCCATTCAAGGCATGTAACAAGCCATGCAGACCATACAGGATTAATGTGGTGTGTTTTGCTTTGACAAAGCTTCTTGTTTGTTTTATATCCGTCTGAACTAAACCACTCAACCGTGAGCTTCCTTACATAGCCCAAAACGTATTTATTCCTATATAGTGCGTACTGTTATTAATCTGCACACTGTGCGAACTCCTACTTACACTAGGAGGAAATAACAATATTCAAGCACTACAAGTTATTTTAGTGGTTTAATTATTTTGCAGATTGCAATAATAATTTAGGAAATTGATTGGCAAACTCTGTGGCAGCCACACACACAGAAGGGCATGTTAGTTCACTTGGCATTAGCATGAGCTCAATACAAAAAGATGCTATTTTCCCAAAAGCAGAATAATGAAGGAAAGGCAGCAAATGATAAAACTGAAGCACATTAAGTGAATACCTTAACCTTCTTGCTTCTGTTACAATGGCCCTGTATCCTCCACCTCTTCTCCAAGAAGCTAAATTAAAAGTCCTGAAAATTAGAAGATCCATCATCTCCTCTTGGTCCCTTTCGAAGGCCCCAGCCTTGCCTCGTCACCTCTTACATCATTAATGCTCTTCTCCCCATTAACTACCAACAATGGCCAGAATGTCTCTGACCCCCCCTTGCCACCTCCAGTTAACCTGGCTTTTCAAGGCTGTTTTGTGGGAACCCTCACCTCATAACGTCAAACCACCTCATAAGTGGTTTCATATTAACGAAAGCCGAAGTAAAATTAAACCAAAGCCAGCATGGGACTTCAGTGTCAAAGTTCACAGAGGTATAGACAGTTTAGCATCAGTCTGATATTAAAGTCTCGCACGCTTCTCACGAAGTTACACTTGAAAATTAATTCCAGTTGATGGGAGTGAAACACAGGCATTATAGCGTAAAAGCTACATGGAAAATGTTATAATACACGGAAAGTGCAGGAAAAGGCAAATGTTAGGGTTTTTGCAATCCTAATTAATCACCCAAAAGAGAAGTAATGGAACTTAATACCAAATGACTAGGCATTGCAAGGTTAGTCAAAGAAGGGAAAAAAGAGACCTCGCAATAGAAACATTGCCTGAAATAAAATAAAGCCATGAGTGGGAAGATGCAGAAATACTGTTTCTCTGAAACCAACACGAACTTTGCCACAGTCGAGATTATGTCAGTACAGAGTAGACAATAATTTGCTGCGACTTTGCCATGTTGCTTACTTTAGATGTGAAAATAAGCTAATCAAATTCAGGTTGCACCTGCAAAGGCATTGAAGAACGCTGGAAAGAGAGAATAGGCTGCCACGCTGGCCCAGCACAACCAAACCAAGACTGTCTTATAACTCTCAGCACTGTTTTCAGCATCACAACAGCAGCGTGGTACTAATATCATTTTATGGGCCATCAAATGAAGACAACACAGGAAACGTTTGGGACTCCAGGGGAAGCTTCGTGATTATATGAGTTCTCAGGCACCAGGAAAGCCTCATGAGAAGTTGTTGTTGAAGTCCCAAAACTTACATTTTCTGTCCCAATCGTTCCAAATGCTGCAAGAAAGGACAATATATTCTCATTTTTCTTAGAGGCTTGTTGGCGTAAGTGTACTCCCGTGTCCTTCTACATCTTTAATTTGAACAATTCTTCAAGAAGAGGCAGAATGAAACATAGGGAGAAGGCAGCTGGGAAACACCACCGCAAGGAAGGGCAGCAGGGAGCAAGAATAGGAAAGAACCAACTAAATTAAAGGGAAAAAAGAAAGGAAGAAAATTGAAAGACTTGTTTAAAGCCAGATCTCCATCTATCCTACGCCACTGCGCTGCCTTTCATGGCACAACTGAATTATGTGTTGCTTGGTGTTTGAAATTTACAGGCCTTTTCTGCACGAACAACCGTGTTTTTGAAGCATTTCTGAGAGTTACCTTGAGAATTTATGATGCTCTCAGCAGTTTGTCTGAATCCACAAGATGAAAGCCAGGGGACAGAAAGGGGACTTAAATAAACTCAATGTCACAAGGCAGATCTGTTTTTCTGGGGGATAAATAGAGTTTATAATTTATAGTACCACGTTCAGACTTGCAGATAAGACCTTACAGAAACAGGGAAAGCCTGGAGTGCCACATTTTTGACGACTGCAGTGATACCGATAGCAAGTCCTTTTCTCCCTGCCTTGAGCACCTCAGAATAAAGGAACTTGTATACAAACATTCGGCCAAATTTCACAGGAATTTATAAAACCTAACTGATTTTGACAAAAAGTTATGCTGCCTAAAAATAGAAAGAGAATTAAGTGTTTAGCATTACGAGTATAATTGCTCAGGTCTCCTTAAAGTCTGTGTGAGATGGGTGGGTTTCCAGTCACACAGAAAAAGTCTGCAGGGCAGTATTCATCTCCAGATTTTTGTGCCAGAGAATTCATTGATGAGTCAAACAAATAAATGCATGTGCCTCCCCCAAGGCAAAGTTCTAGCCAGAAAGAGAAAAAAAACACACCTACACAAACACGAGCTATGAGAGTTATTAGAACAAACTTCTTGGCTGAGACTTCTATCCAGATGAGCTTCCCAGCCTAATAAATATCTTCAAGTTACAAAGCTGGAAGGAAATAGCACCGTCTTCCCGTCTGACATGCTGCACATTGGATTTCCCAGAGTTCAATCTTGTTTGCATTAGAATCATATCTTGCAGAAAAACAGGGCAATTGGTTTCTGAAATAACCAGTAACAGAAAACCTTCTACAGTGAAGAGCAAGTTGTCCCAAGCCTTATTCACCCAGTAGGAAAAAAGCCAAGTCTTATCTACTGAACTGTCGAATATCTGTTCCCTTAGAGACAGTTTATCATCAAGTCACCCTTCAAATTCCTCTTAAACCAAGATTTTGCTGCTTGAGCCTTACGGGACAGCAGTTATTTGTGCCATCTGAAAATTCCTGTTGCTAATGATCCTACCAGGATTTTTTTCTCCTCCTCAAATCACCGATTTAGCCACAAAATAGCACAGAGACAAGGCACAAGTTGCAAAAACCCTGCCAGGAAAACCTCTCCAAGCCTAGAGGTGGATGATGATTGTATTTGATCACGACCTTTGCAGTCCCAGCAGCTACCTGCCTTTTAGTGCATTTGGTATTGGATGGTTACATTTCCTAATAGAAACATGATGATAACTGAGCTTGCAACCCGCAGAAAAAATACACGGTATCAACATTATTAGTTATATCATCTATGATCAGTTTTACAAGATGTATTCTCTACACCTTCGGTCGTACGAGATCAATTACTTTCTGATCTTGTACTCATCACTCAAAACTCACATCAGTATTTCACAGTCATAAACAAGATCAGGGTAAATCACACCTACAGCAGCTTAAATCGTCGTCTCTGCCTGTTAAGCTACATTCACAACACTAACATTCAGCCTTTTGTATTTCCCTATTTCCCCCACATTTCAACATACGCTAGACGAACAAAAATAGTCAATTCAAGCCCAAAGCGTCTTCACCCACTCTCACACAATGCAAGTCACCAGGTTACAGATGACTGCATGTTATTTAGCATCCTTTTGATATCTGGCTGGACATACAACAAACGACTGAAATAAGCTACTGTATGAAGTTTAGGTAATTAGCTGCACTTTCTACCCCCCTCCTGACATACGGGAGGTGCTTTACCCCTAACAAAACACTAATTAAATGAAGAAAATGGGCACTGAGCAGCTCAGGGCATCCAGCATCACCCAAGGGCAGCCCACAGAAACTCAGCCTCGGGCCTTAATATTGGTACAGCCAGACTGGAAAGAATTTGATCGCCACCTTCATTTGCTATGCCCACATCACCTGGCCATTTCTCAGATTCAGTTCAGAAGTATTAATGAAGCAGACACTTTGCTCCCTAATAATACAATTAGGTTTGGTGGTGGTAGTTTTCTCTAGACTTAAATTCAAAAGATTATTATGTATTTAATGCTGACAACTATAGTTACACTTCTTATCTCCCGTTTCTTTCCTGACCAGCTTCTGCTCCTGTTATCTGATAAACAACCTTTACTATCCATTTCCCCTTGCTATTTTTGATATTTGGGAATTTTATTGACACAGCAGGCTTTATATTAGATGCAGAGGTAGCAATGCATTTATTTTTTACAAGCAGATCCTTTTGCTCTTGGCTGTGGGCTTCAGAGCGAGATGCTCCTGGCAGGTCCAAAATGTCATTTATTTTTTCCATTTAGATATCATCATCCTACCTGCTTGGCTAATAATCTTCGCAGCTTTTAGAATGGGCCTCTTAAAGCACTAAAAATGCAATTGGTTGGATTTTATTCTATGCACATCAGACATACAATCAAGTTATGATCATTGTATCTAGCCTAGCCTCAATTTTCAATTCCATGTTTCATTTTTAACCTGCCAGAGCAAGGCCTAATGTAGGTTTTGTCCTTGTAGGGCATAGGAGAAAATTTTGCAGCTCAAAACACACTCTAAGTTATTTATTTTAAGAAGACTCCCGCCTTGCACAAAGAAAAATATCACCAGGGGCTTTGAGCAAACTGGGCAATGCAGCCCCTGCCCAGCCAGCCCTGGATCAGTCCCTGGAGCAGCTCAGCCCCACTTTGAAGAACAGCGTCCCTCTTGTATCTCAACTCATTTTGTTCGTAACATCTTAATTTTATGCTAAACGAACACTCATTTGTTCCTTGTTTCACCCTTTCTTTCTGTGCAACTTTAACGCTCCCCTGTCTATTCCCTTCCTCGACTGCAAAAATTTGATTTCTGACATGAGCCAGAAGCCAAACTCAACATTCTGTTCCCTTGGGTAACTAACTCGTGAGCACAGAATCCGCTCTCAAGACACACATGCTCCTTCGCTTATGAAATTTCTATATATTTCTCACCTAAATTGCTGATACACCCCAAACATTCAGAGATCTTCCACGTCAGAGCAGCTCCTCAGGTAACTGTCCTCAAGAACAAAAAGGAAAATCACCAGCTTCATAAATTCACGTAGCTTTTGAGCTGCATAAGGAACTTTTCACATACTTATAGCCCAGACACAACTTTGCCAGAATTAGGTTTGACATCTCATTTTTATTTGAGGTCAACCAAGGAGAAATGGAGGATTCACCCAGAGCCATCCTCCTTCAGATACTTTCCATACACCAAGAAAGTAACCCCTGTACTGAGCATCCTGCTTCATCATCTATTTGTGACCGGGTTATTTTCTTTTGAACTTATGACTGATCTCCCATAAAAGTAATATTTGTGTAAAACGTCAATCCAGGTTTCAAAATAGATCTGACCTTTTCCAAATACAGAAGATTTTTCTTAGAGCTAAAAAGACTGAGCATGGTTCTGTGTGTAATTCACCGCAAAGGGATCCAAAATAGCTGAGGTGTCCTGTAGGAAGCTGCATCCCCATTAGCATTTAGCTTTAGATCTTTGCCATTAAGACACAATACAGCTGGGGAAAGGTCACTGAAATGCTTCTGCAAAGCGCACTTTCCGAGTGTTTTTATGTAGATGAGTTTTATTCTTGACGTACATTTGCTTAGAAAAAGCAAAAAAATTTAACTCTGATAACGAATGTTGAATTAGAAGACAAAAAAATGGTAAAGGGTGGGCAGCATTTTGCCATGGGGTCTGCCCCAAGCCAAGACATGGGGCAGCCCAGGGAACCAAATGGTTATTCATGCACTAATCACACTGAGAGCAAAGTGATGAACCTCATGAGGGTGTCGCCAGACAGTGAGGAAGCTGGACCAGAAAAATGCAGAATTTGACCTAAATAATTGGTGGACAAATGCTTCGAGGTGCACAGGGGCAACCTGACATCTTCCACCAACCCCGCAGGGAGACAAGGGACCCCCAGCCACTTCTCTTCCTCAGGTCGAAGGGCTATAAATCCCCCAAATGCTGCTGGAAGCTTCCAGCTCTGCTCAGAGAGATTTACTGTCCAACAGGGCCCGTGCAAACTGAAAGACTGGAAAACGCTGACTTCTTCCTTGAAGTTCAATTCCACTCGCTTCCAGGAGGAGACGCGTCCAAGGCATTCACATCTTAATGCAAAAATAAAGGGCAGCCCCAGGATCACAGCGACAGGAAAGAAAAAACACACTAGCTAAAATCCTGGCTAAGTGAACCTTTGATGTGTAAACCTGCCCACCTTCACCTTCTGCATTTATATATAAACTAAAAATTTACCTATGTATTCAGGTGACCTTGTTCCTCTTCAACATACAGATTTGAGAGAATAAAAAACTAATGAGGTCTAGAAAGAGAGATAAACCATAGGCAGTAACAATGTGGAAATACAACAGCAATCTTGCCTCAGATCTGAACGTGTATAGGCTGAAAATAAGTTAAAGGGCTCTGGTAAAAGTGGCAGTCTATAGCTGAGAAAGGAAAACAGAGATGGAAGAAAGAACAAAGGATTTACAGCATATAAAGACTTACACTGTTATTCCTTCACTGCAATATTGCAGAGGACCGAAGGAGGAAGATGAAGTACACATGAGCAGACACAGGCACATTTCTGATGTCACTGAGACTACAATAAAAGAGAAACAGTTCTAGCGAAGACGACAGAGATAGCAAACAAAATAAGTCAAAATTAGTAACATGTACAGGCTGGGTGTTTGTTTTTTTTTTAAACAAAAGCTGTCTTCAGGCACCGATAGCAAATGCCACTGCATAAAACATATAGGGACATGCAGATTTAAAAATAATAAAATTTAAAATTAAAAATAAACCTCACTGAGGTTTCCCACCACGCTAATTGGAAAGCAAAATAAAAACTAGATTGCTTGTACACCACACTGCTATGTGAGTCCGGGGAGGAAGAAGGCTTTCATTTAAGAAAAGGAGGAGGGAAGAGGGCAAAATTAAGTTATTTTTCCTTTACCTTATTTGTGTTAAAACATTCTACCCGTATGAATTAATAATGCATATGTAAATCAGACTTCATGATTTCTTATTGCATTAAGCTGCCAGTGTGTTGCTAGTAATAGATTCAGAGCATTCCTTTATTTCGCTCTGAACTTCATTATTGGCATTGTAAGGGGATATCCATTTTTATCAGGAAGAAAACTAGCATATTGTTCAGCAGAAGAGTAAAATTTAATTTCGTCTCTGTACATAAGCCATATTGGAACAGACTGAATTTGTTTCCTCAAAGTACAGCGAACTACCATACAGAATTCAGATCCCATTTACAGTGGTACAGACTTTGGGCCCAGTCCTTGCAGAGCTTTCCTCCGGATGGACCGATCCTCTTCGAAATTTCAATTGCAAGATGAAGATGCAGTAACAGCCAAGCAGTTTTGGCAGCACAAAATACTTCTGAACAAGATTGAAAAAGAGACTAGCTAAAAAAAAAAAAATATATATATATGTATATACGCAACACACACCCACAGCAGTAAAATTTCAGGAGACTTAACCCCTACCACTTTTGTGATCTAGAACAACATTTTTAAAAACTTTTTAAGCCTATGAGACATCTAGTTTTTTGGAAGGGGAGGGTAAATGATCCCTTTTATACGAAGTTAAAGCTTCAGGTGAAACTTGGCATCTACCTTGATTTTTTATCCCCGTATTGTTTATTTTCTTGCTTCCACATGTGAGAACAAGTAGAGGGGCACAAGGGTATTATTTCTACAGTTTCATGCTTTGCCCTCTGCTGTTGATGGTATTCTATCAATTTATTCCTGGGTATATTCCAATTGGACACAAGACGATTCTACGATTCTAATTTTGTCATAGGAAAAAACTTGAGACTAATGAAACAATTTTTAGAAATAAATTTAAGTGCTCGCTTCAAGATCACAGGTCTTAAGTCAGCCCAAAACTGAGATGTGGGTACTATCTGCCCCCAGGTGAGTTTTTTTTGGCTTTCTTGATGCATAAGTGGATGTGCTACTCAAATTTCCAAAGCCCACTTTAGACAGTCATTAATTCGCTACCGTGACAAGCAGCACTAATCTTCCTGCATTTTTTTTGAGCGCGCCACTTCATACACCGGGCCTTTTTTTTTCTTAAAGGAAAAACCGAAGGGTTTTATACTAAATTAATTGGGTTTTAAAGTGTTTTTGCATTCTTAAACTGGCTGTTGGCTAGTCGTTCGTGCTGGGTCCCAGCTTCTTTCCGAGGTGGTGGGGACAACACTCCTTTTCTCTGACTGCCCAGCCCAGGAAAGCAGAGGGGCTGATAGGAGCTGAATTTCAGGAACACAATTCACCTGTTTCCACCTGACCTGCTTGGAGATCAAGTGGATCACATTTAGAATACAATTCAAGCTGGGGGAAACTTTCTACCAGCTTCACAGCAACTAAAAATGTTAATTGCGCTGAACTCCTTCTCTCCCACTTCATTTAACACATTAGTGCCTGAAGTAGTCTACCTGTGTACCCTTGATTAATACCTGAGGACATCCTTCACAATAAACCTCTTCAACGCATTTACGCTGGTTTGTCTTATTGCACAAGACCAGGTTGTTTCTGGTGCTGTGGGGTTTTGGTTGGCTGGTTTTTAATTGGTCTTGGTGGTTTTGCTGGTTTGGTTGTGGTTTTCAGCCACCGTTCTTCTCTACACCTTACTCGGAAATAAGGATTTGGCTAAAGAAGCAGAGGAGCCAGTAGGGTCACAGCAGAAGAAAACGTTAAGAGGCAGGTTCTTGATAACAAAAGGAATTTATTTTTCCTCCTTTTTGGCTGCTTGCTGACCTGATTGCAGTGTCTAGGCTTAAGGGGGATGAACGGTGTCTTTTTGAAGTCCAAGCATTAGTAAGAGGCTTTTCAGCTGGCTGTGCAACAGAAGCTCTGTTTTAATCACGTCAGATGGCAGCCGACAGCCAAGCCTCAGCACAGGCCCAACCACAGCTAAAAGCTCAAAAAGCCCCAAGAATTGACCCACAGATACAGTGAGACGGGGAGATTGTGCTGGAGCCCTTAAGCAATTGTTTGGGGATGTACTCCTGGCACCAGGACGAAACAGATGGACTTTAAAGACACAATGAGAAGGTTTAAAGGAGGCTGGAGTTAGGCAACAGAGGTTCCATTTTCCAAAGAGAACTCATAGGTTCGTATTACTTTTTAATGAATACTTTGTAGAGTGAACAAATGCCATTGCCCAGCCTGGTTATTTCCAGAGAAAAACTGGAGTGCTGAAACAGAGCAAGGAAACTTTCTTGGAAGGTCCCTAATCCACATCTAAACCTACCACTGCGAAAAAACCCTGACGATTTGGCACTTCATAAAATCTATTACCTTAAAGATTCGCCCACAAGGGCATCCACTAACAAGCCCCATACAAAGCCAAAGACAGACGAAACATTGGTAGCACAGCTAAACAGCGGAATGCAAAGCCATATACACCAATATATCAGTTTGAAACAGTGCGGCCAAGGTATCTTTTAGCACTGAAATGATGTACGTTACAATCGGTATTAAAAAGCACAAGAAACATTTTTTCTAGAAACAGGGGTTTTGTCCTTATTATGTATATTTTGTAAGTATAAGCCAATCCTCCGACCATGCAATGTAAGAATCAGGTTTTTCAAGGCTGCGTGTGGGAAAGAAAACTCAAGTCCTACACTCTTTACACGTATTTCCACACACGTGCTAAGCCTACACTAGCAACCAGGATCCACGCAAGTTTGCCTATCGCTTTTCTCATCTCGAGGCACCAGTTACAGGGCTCGCGTTTTTGAGGTTAGCAAAGAGCTCCATCCTGCAGCTCCGCTTTCAGCAAAGCACGAGCCTTTTCTTCGCTACAACAAAGAGTTTTGCACAGCAAGATCAACGACCGACAATATACAAGCGACGCTGTTCCAACATCACTTCAAATGCCAGCCAGAACCTGTGTTTTTACTGTTTGACACCATATACAATACTTGGAGAAAATTAATGCTTCCAGTCAATGGTTAGCTACTACGAGGCAAAGCAGAAATGCAAAATGAATGTAAGCATCATTCAAAAATGGCAAGTACTAGTTTTTTCGCAAGACTGCTTGCTATTTGGTAGTTGTTTTTTCCTTACCTGTTCAAAAAGTAGTATAAGCAGAGTTTCACATGCCACGGGTCAAATCACTGCCTGCAGCTTCATTGCAACTTGGACGCCGCCATTAAATCACACAATAAAAATGGAGAATATTTCCACCTCAGACTTTAATTTCAGGCTCAAGTTTCCAGGCAGTGCAGCTGTGAGGAGTCTGGTTCTCTGCCCTGCGATCTCGTGAACGTGCCCAGGCCACAGTTCCTCGGACATCTCATTTACCAGGGGAAAACTTCCCAAACCCAAGGGTATGCCAGATTTTCCTGAGAATGATGGTCGCAAGGATAACCACACTGCTATAGACAGCAAGTATTAATACACTTTATTTATTCAGAATATGCACGTCCTCAAAGACCTTCCTGTGCTCTTGGTCACAGCCCTAAATCATGGGGCTACCACAAATTAAAGCAAGAAGCTCACTACAGCGACTCATTTCCCCTCTCCCCTACTTGATTTGCGGAAAAAACACATTCTTCTTATGGTAAGACTATTTGATGTAATTATTTCTTAAACAGAGCCATGGTGAGGCATTATTAAAAATATACTTGATTTCTTTTGCACAAGATCCTTGAGAGCTCACAGAATAGGCTGAATTAATTCAGAAAGAGAAATCACAGTGACACTCAAATGGAACCAAAACTTGGAGTCTATTAGGAAAAAAGAATTTAAAGAGATTTTTTTTTCCCTTTATTATTCCTTATACTTCAAAGGGCTCGTGCACAAGTTTTGTTCTTGGGGTTTTTATGCTTTTCTTTTGTTTCTTTGGTTTGGGTTTTTGGTGGGGTTTTTTTTGGTGGTGGTTTGTTTTTGATTAAAAAAAAAAACAAACCACAATCTTTTGTTATCTAGCTGTCTTTTTATTTTTGTTGTAAATTAGCACTTGAAGGCTGCGGTCAGATAACATACAGAAATATTTCCCATCTCAGTAGATAAAGCCATGAGTGTATGGAATTCAGAGCTCTGGGAAACATAGAAGATTTAAAAGCATCTACTGTAGGTCTTTAAAGCCATGAACCTTGAACTACGGGTACATCACCCCATGCAGGTGACATGTGGAAAGCCAGAGGTAACGCAGCTTTCCTAGAAAGCAGCAATAGGATAGAGGGGGTCAGAGAAATCCTGTTATTGGTCTTCTTACAATATACAAAAACATACAGTAGAGTAAGGCTGCTTTAAGTGTAGCTGAAGAAAACAGAAGACTATTTTGGACTGATTTTTGCACTACATTGAGAAACTTCTTATTTGCTGTCTGCTGATAAACTTGTCAAGGAAGAAATTCCGGGACGTAGCTCAAATATTTGGCCTAAACCAGTAAATCTGGATTTCAGTGGATTTAGAGGAAACTCCATTGCCTGCTTCTATTTCTCTTATATTGACACACTGATTGCAACACCGAATTCTTCTACAGAGGATGTCAAAACACACTTTAATGCAGGACATCTCATAAACAAGTAGCCAGAGACATGTGTATCCCTTAATATTTGCAATGGTGGCCTGATTTCTTGCTAACACTCTCCAGACAGCTGCTTCCTTACATAAGATTTTCCTTTATTTACCCTTGCTATGATACTCAAAACCACCAAAAACGGACTAATATTCTGAAACGACTTCCTAATCCACTGTAGATATCACAGAAACGTTATCACAAATACAGAAAGAAAATTACGGTGAGGACAGAGCTCACGTTTTAACAAAGAGCTGAAAAAAACTAGCGCAGAAACTCAATACAGTCTAATAAATCACACATTGACAGCGGCTCCTGGCTGGCCAGACTACTCCTCATGGCTACTGGGCACAAGTCAACGCAGAGTTGGCTGATTGCATCCAAGTACTAGATATTTATCAAAAACACACCGCTGATCACGTTTTTGATTATTAGATTACTACAGACTACACTACAGGCTGCTCAGGGGCGGTGTGGATATCCCTGCTCACCTTACCTCTCTTCGGCTTTAAATCCTATATTGAATCGACAGCCCTTCAGTAACAGCTCCGTCCATCCTGCAGACGGTTTCACGGTCATACAGGGAATACATACGGATGCCTCAGAAACACTGTGCTAGTGTCTGCACCTTCCCACAGACAAATTAATAAAGACAGAAGGGGAAATTTTGCACGGAAGAATTTCCTTTGTCTTTCTGGTTAAGAGTCTCGGATGGGCCGGGCTTACTCTTCCTTTTCCCCTGGAAATCCTGCAGAAATCCTTTAAGAAGGCTGCGATATTTGAGGGATCAAAGGAGAAAAACAGAATCTCAATCTCTGTTACTCCTGTGATGCACGGGAGTATAATGGCACAATATTTCCTATAACTGCGACAATATTAATACAACGATGAATTTGGACCAGACTACAGAAGAAGTTGATTATTCGACCCTGATGAGTAGATATTACTTCTGCCAAACAAATATTACAACAGCAATCTCTAGAGGCTCTCGTGTTTTCTCACTGATTCCTCATCTAACAAGCTAATGAGTTAGCAAAAAAGAGACATCACTTCAAAACTGCTTTCCCAAACTGCAAGGACTTCTTCTTAATGCTATTTGAAAAAATACTGAGTCTAGTTTGACTTACCTTAGTATCTTTAACCTTGAATTACAAAGGCCCTCAAAACACTCTAAAGAATGTTTTATTGCAGCAGGAGACATTATTACCACACAATATCCTGGTCACTGTTATAAATGAACAAAGTCTCATTATTTTTGAACGTTAACCTTTCTAAACGCATTTACAAGCAGCACTGGAGTAGACTGAAAATGAAGACGGTGATAATAAAAGGTTTTGAAAAATTAGATAGAAAAAAAAAAACCAACAGCTTCTGGGCTTCCACTTACTGCAAGTCGTTTGAATAAAGCTGTATGATGGAACTGCAAGAGACAATTGGTTTTGGGAAGGTAGAGTGAAACGTGTGGGAGCCCCTCGTGACACCGGGACAAAGAACCAAAGGCAGTAGGGATGGCGAGCTTTAAGATCACATCCCCAAACACTTTCCCTGTGTGTATTTAGGTTGTTTCTCTAAGCAATTCAAGTTTCCCCCCCTCCAAACCCCTTCCGTCCCCCCTCCTCCAAACTGCTCCAAACTTCATGGCAAGTTGCTGCTCCTGCAGAACAAGGCAAAAATACTTTTAGGAAGATCATTACCCCGTAAACACTTAGGAGGGGTTTGGGTTGTTTTAACAAGTTAGCTTTTAAAAAGCAGTTTGGAATGCAGGATAAAGCAAGCACTGCAGAAGAGGCTGATGATTGTCCCAGTTCTTTGGGCTACCTGGTGGATAAGAGGATCTAATAACACCGCCTGAGTTATAAGTTTCCATAATGGATTTTCAAAGTATATCCTGCCCATGGAGCTTCAAATCACATTACAATTTGATGCTAAATAAAAACACACACAAAAATACTGTAGATAAATCTTCACTGCAGGTATAATTGATGAAATGCCACTATGCAGAGATAAGTTTATATAGAAAATTTTTAAAAAATAAGCTATACATGAAATATTATTCAAAATATTTCAACCAAAGTGTACTTTTTCCCTTTGGAGGTGCTTAAAAGATTGCATAGGAGAGACTGAATAATTTGGCATTGCTTAGCCCCAAGAAAAGGAAATGAAAGAAGAACAAAAGGGCAGACTACAAAAAAGGCTGTTGCACAAAGACAAGGAATAATCTGTTCTGTGGGTAGGGACAGGGATAACCCGCTTCAACTGGGGCAAAGAAAAAATCTAAATCAGGTAAGAAGTGAAACTTTTAAAAAGTAAGGACAGGGCAATACTGGGTTGGGCTTCCTGAGCAAGCCTGGAAATCTCTGATACCGGAGACCCTGAAGCAGCAGCAGGGCAAACACTCCTCACAGGGAATACAGAGCCTGCAAAGGACACCAAAGCTGCCCCCTATTTTCTACAGCGTCTTCATAACCAGTCACACCAGCACCGCGAAGCAGCCGTCTCTCAGTATCTCCTGTCACCCCTCTAAGAAAATCCCAGCACACGATACAAACGAAACGACGATTTAGAGGAAATCATCCACTTAAACCTCTCCTGAGAAGCAGCAGCTACTAAAGGGGCACAAGACAAGGGGTTTCACACCTTATCCGGTCCCCAAACGCGTTGCAGGAGGGGTGAGAGGCGCTATTAACAGCACCTGCGGATCTACCCAGTTTTGCTTGAGCCTGAATAAAGAAACGTGAGTTTCAGCACAGGCACAGGCTGGCAACCCAAGAATTCCCTGAATTGACAGCACCACCAGCTTTCCCCAGGCTGGACGAGCCAGTTTCAGCTCAGAAACGTCCCTTTCGGCAGCTCTAACAGCTCCAGCACTCACACATGTGAGCGGTCAGATGTCACACATGGCAAAAGTCACCCAGAGGTGTCCCTGCTGGCACATTCTGGGGTGCCAAGGCAGGGGGGCAAGGCAGGGCTGCTCCTCACCCAAAGGGTTAACAGAAACAGTCATTCAACTGCACACACCAGCTGTTTCTGTGGGACCTATGATTTCAAGTCACAAAATCCCCCTCCATGTGCTTTTCAAAATCTCAAAGTATGCTTTCAGGACAGAAAAAGTGGGGCAGAAAGCAAAGAAGAGGGAAAAGACAAAAGGCACAGCTGCTTCATCAGCCCTGTTAATAGATGAAACCCCACCGGCGGTGGGAATCCCTCCCGCTCTTTCCATTCCTGCGGCAACAAATCTTCCAACTTTCCTATGGAAATTTTTTCCAGCATAACAAAAACTTGTGTCTTCCTTCTGTTTGTTCTGGAACGTAACTAAGCCATTTTCTCTTCGACTTGGTCCTCAAAATAAAAATACGAAGCTACATCCTAAAGACATTTTAGCTGTAGATGCTTTTCGGTGCGCTAAAAAATAAATCGTTCCCTGTCGTCTCCAAGCACTCCTTGGTGCTGAAGAGGGACGTGGTGACTTGACACCTCCACAGCACAAGACACCGCGGGTAGGACTGCTGGCTGCCATCAGCCTGTTTACCATTGACACTAAATACCTGTGTTCAGTTTAGGAAATTAAATCACTGTCCACCACTGCTGCCCCTTAGTACTGTGCCAAAGTAGTTCTCTGAGCAAGGATGGAAAAGCCTAGGCAGACTCACAGGAGTGATGGTGTTGTATTTTATATTTTTTTGTCCAATAAAGCTTTTACAGGTAAAACCATACCTCCAGGAGCTAAATATAGATAGCTAGGCCCCTTCTATTTTTTTTGGTTCCCACAGTACAGAAAAACCAGTAGCAGCAGGACTGTATTTTGAAATCTTGCATTACACGAAAAACAGCCATTAGAAATGCAAAGTCAAACCCAAATTGCACATCCTTTACATATTTTCTTCTCTGAGAAGGGAAAGAAAAAAAAAAAAGGGAAAGAAAATAATTGAAACGAAAGATGGTACACAAAAGAGCATCTAAATTGCCACTGACAAGGGATTTGGAGCTTGGCTAACAGTGTAAGTCGCTCCAACTAGAGGCTGCTCATGGAAGATGTGCAGTGCCATAGTAATAGAGAGACAGCTGAAAAATGAAGATTTTTTTTTTTAAAGAAACACCTGAGGCAGGAAGACGTGCACAGCTCAAAACCAGTTAAGCAAGAACACCAGCTGGATTTCAACGCTATGTCCGTCCATCCCCATCAGCACACTGCCTGAAATAGATAAAAAGACAAAAAAGGAAAACAAAGCGACAGGCCACACGATGCAAAGGGGCGTTCAGGCTCTGTCCCCAGCACGCACAATCACAGCACAGCAACGTCAGCACTGCAGGCCGTGAGAAATGGATTATCCGCCAGAGCCAATTGGATATTAATTACCTTGAAGCCGGATGCAAAAGGCAGCGGGCTGCTGGGCACCGTGCCTGGCATTGAAAGAAAAAAAGCACTAAGCAGTGGGATGTAAGGAGGCAACATCCCCAAACTCCACAGTTCAGCTCCAGGAAGAAATAGGTGATTTGGCTGTTTGGGTAAACAGTCCCTTAAGTTCATAGAATCATTTTGGGTGGAAGAGACCCCTCAGGATCGTTGAGTCCAACCATAACCCAACTCTGGCACTACCCCACGTCCCTGAGAACCTCGTCTAAACACCTTTTAAACCCCTCCAGGGATGGTGACTCCAGCACTGCCCTGGGCAGCCTGTTCCAGTGCCCCACAGCCCTTTGGGGAAGAAATTGTTCCCAGATCCAACCTCAACCTCCCCTGGCACAACTTGAGGCCGTTTCCTCTTGTCCTATCGCACTTCATACACTTTTTAGAGGAGCAAGAGACTAACAAGCAGTTGAGGAAGCACTTGCAAATGTCTCCCAGTAGGCAGGGAACAGAAAACAGGAAAGAGACCCCAGGCTCTCCAAGACTCGTGCCCATGGAAAGCTCTCTTTCTTCTCCAGCAGCAGCCAGAGAGAGGGGCTGAAAAATCAAGAAGTGACAAGTAGAAACCACCAAGGCAAGCAGACTCACCGGTCAGAGCAGGAGAAACATCACCCTCAGCACAGCTGATTGTAAAGGAAGAAGAAAAGGGTGTTTTCCCAAGGTCCTACAGGCCTTGCATCAGATCTCCAGCAATTGCATCGTGCAGATACTGTATCTAGAGACACCCAACTCAATGCTATGCACTCTTCCATTTGAGATGTGAAATCTCGTCCAATAAAACATTTCACAGGGGAAACTCCAGATACCATTTCTTTTCACCATATCTATGACAGGTCCCTTATTAGTGGTACAATTCACATTTCTATTTCGGCCCCTAAAGGCAGAGCTGACAACAGCCAATCCCATATTTTTTGTTTTCTGTTGAAGTTTTAGTGCAGTATCGTACCATTTGTGGTTTCTAGATTTAAAACTTGAAGAAAGTGTTTCACCTGATGTCAAAGTCTACTTTTCACATTTGGTGCTTTAGAACTTGCTTTCTTAGAAAGTTTCTAAGTTTTCTTAGAAAAGACCTTGAAAGTCAGATTAATTTCCAGATTGGAAATTTTAAAAACCTGAAACCTTAAATCTCTTAAATCTAAATTTAATGGTCTGAAACAAAGTTTCTACTTCCATCTCTCTTCTGCTTCCACAGACTTCAATAAGTCCAGAACACTAAATCACACCTTATATGAATAGACTTTTTCTTCACACTGTAAGCAAAATGCTTCAACTGCATCATGACTTACAATCTTAGACCATAAATATTCTTGATTTACAAAATTTGTCCCAAGTACTGGAGAAAATTCAAGTCTGAAGAAAATTCAAGTCTAAGGAATATATCCAGCAAGTTGCTTGCAATTTTTATTCTTGAATGCAGGGCTTGTGCTCTTTCCAAATATCTCAAAAATATGCGAATGTTAAAATCACTGTAATGAAAGTGTAAAATAGGCTGCCTAAAATATACTGTCCCTGTAAGTTCATACTACAACTTACATTTGTTACCCTTGTTAATGTAAAATAATGGTAAAAAAATAATATCCTCTTGTCTTTCTAGTGCAGACTAGAGAGTGATTCTGACTGTAACCTTGTTGCATTTCTCTGTCAGAAAACTCACTCATGTATATTTGATTTATGGAAGAAAGCTGAACTCCAAAGAAATAGAGGACATTTTTCAGAGTAGGAAGCAAGACAGAAGAGAATGTTATCTCCCATCAGCGAATCTTATTAAACGTATCATCTGACATTGAATTCGAAGACAGTCACGATGCTTCTAAGGATAAAAATCAGACATTTACGTTGTTTCTGCAGCTTCAAGATTCATATTTAGCAGCACTCAAGTACCGAACTACTGCGTAATTTAACTCTAATAACTTCATTATATAACAAAAGAATCTAAGATGCGTAAACAAGAAGTTGTGGTCCTGCCGTTGCCTCTAAACTCGGAGGCTCAAACTCCACCTAGAACCGGTGGCTAATCCGGGAGGGATGAGGAACAACCCGAAGGTGACACCTGGTGAAAATCCAGAGCGCTAAAACCAACCAGAAAGCAGCTGCAGGTTGGCAACGATTTCCACGTACCCGTGAAAAGCACCATTAGCTTTAAGTCTCCATGGGAGGCAGCAACGTAAGGACCTCGCAGGTTCACATTAACCTTCGTATTCTTCTGCTTTCCCGAGGCAAATCTTAACTCCTCGGTATTTAGGGGCAAGAAAGATGTTTACAAAGAGATGAGAGCCCCAAGTCCGCTGTCCCAGCTAAGGAAACTCCAGGGGAGATTTTACCACCATTGCTCAGCAATGCAGAGTTACGAAGCGTATCACTGTTTTAGTAAA
>VWYH01007210.1:0-19716 GCA_013399365.1 Pampusana beccarii | reverse complement strand
AAAAAAAAAAAAAAAAATATATATATAAAATACATACCTAATAAAAACGTAATGTCGTATCAAATAATGACAGAAACAGGGGCTATTTTACTTAATAGATCCAATCGTAACACTACGCAAAACTCCTTCCCTGACTGGGTTCCTAACGAGGGATTTTCTAAGAACATTTCAGAGTAAAGGCAAGTAGACAAGACAGAAACTCATCCGCTAACAGCAGTATCTTTGTCTACGCATGGAGAAACTTATTTTACATTATTTGATTGCGAGTCTATTCCCTTCTTTGTGTGCACACCTATTTAACCTGCGCAGCAAACGCCTGGTTTCGCACATTAAGCTCATTTTTGCCAGATCCATTCACAGTACAGGTAGCTCAAATCAGGACTCAAAAATATGCATGTTACATCTCTTTGTTGCTGCAGCACTTTTCTTCCATCATTTGCTATTCTTTACTTTTCTGCAGAGCCCCCTTACAACTCTTCTCCGCAATTTTATTTTCCAAGCTTATTTTTGACAGCATTGCCTCCGTGCTTTAGGGATGAAGTATTTCCATCTAAACTGTAATGCCGGGCCCAACCAAGATGTTATAAAATGTTGGAGTGACCCTGCACACACCAAGCAACAACAGCCCTGCCCTCCGGTGCCAGCTCGTCATTTTTTTCCCTTTCACCAAACTACGACGAGCCTCATAGAAAATTCAATGCATACAAATTGCTGGTGTTGCTATTTCTGCACTAATGCCTCTTATTATATTTGTCACCGACAGCTAATGATTCTCTGGCACCATTTACATGTTTATTTCTTTTTCCAACGGGCTTTCACTGAAGCCGCTGAAGCTTTTGTCTGGTAATAGTAATAATAATCTCTTTCCCGTTATTCACTAAATTAATGGGATTTATTGCTACTAACTCACCATCATTTGTACACAAATATCATTCCACTGTTTTGGGGGTTTTTTGGTTTTTTTTTTGTTTTTGTTTTTTTTCTTTCCTAAATACAGATTATGTATTAATAAAATTGAGTATTTCTGCTGGGTTTAAAAAAAAAAAAAATCACCAAAAGATTCCCTTATCTTTTCTTCTTATTCACAGAATGACTGGTTCGCTTATTCCATTAAGTTTCCCTTTTATTTGAGGACTCTGCAACCCCTGGGTTATACGTACTAATCGGCCTCTTCTTCGGTCCACTTTTGAAATAACTCCTTTGAGCAGCTTTTTTGCATTATCCATTGAAGAAGGTCACTAAGGTCACTACCGCGGGGGGTGACAGAGAGATTAACCTGCACTCCAACTTACTCCTTTCCTATTGATATAGACACGTCCCCCCAGCCCAGGCAGCCGTCCTGATGAGAGGTGCCCAAGAACAGGGGTGGTTCTGTGCAGCGTTTCAGTGCCGATAAAGGAAAAACCTCTCACAGAGATAATTTTTGGAGAAGGTCGCAGCCCAACAAGTGCGCTGAACTCCGCAGCAACACGAGACAAAGCTCCAACAGAGCAGGTACTTCCAGCACCTCGCACAAGAGCACGGAGGCAGAAAACTGGCTTAGTGCCATTAAAAGAAACCCAGACACGCACAGACTTGTTTTCTCCTTCTTATTTTCGAAAGGCATATGGGAAGGAGACAAGAGCAAGACACTGAGACGGCGTGCTCACTGTCAGTTTGCAAGGGCCCATCTGCTCTTCAGGAGTTATGCTGTACGCACGAGAAAGTGAGATTTCCGTTTCTGGCGCATTTTAAAGCAAAACAACGTCAACACACACCTCTTTAGAGCACCTCTGTCATCAGCTTTCCAAATACTGGATTTTCTGGGACCCAAAGAAGTTGTAAATCTGTCGTAATTTTATATCCAGAAAGTGCCCAAAGCAGACCCCCCCCAAAGCCTTTTATTTACTGTCAAATTAAATATAATTTATAATTATATTTATAATTTTTAATATTTTATTTGTATTTTATTTATATATATTTTATAAAAATATATTATAAAATATATATAATATATAAACTACATAAAAATAATATATAAACTATATAAAAATAATATATATAAAATATATAAATATGTTTTATAGAAAAATATATTTTTATAAAATATATTCTATTTATATAAACTATATATTTATATTTTATTGATATAATTTATAATATTTATAATATTATAAAAATTATAATAAACATAAATAAAATTGCATATATTTACTATATATTTACTATAACAAGAAGATAATAACAGTCGCATCATTCCCTACAATACAATCCATCTTTCTCCCTTTCAGTGATGCACAGCTTTGGGTACGAGATACATCAAAGCCCACGGCAGGTCGTTAAGTGACGCTCACTATTAACAGTCAACCACGGTGACGTGCACATGCTGGTCACATTGCGGGAGTGCTAAATGGTGCTGGAAAACGCTCATCTCAGCCGAGAGGACCTGCAGCATGGGGGGGAGAGAACACAGAAACCTTGTCTGCACATCCATCACAACCTCGGGTGAAGAGTGAGTTCTTGATAATGAGTTTGCTTAAAAACAAATCACCTTAACCTTCATCATCTCGACGTACAGCTGCACATGGACAGAAAGGCTTTACTCACAACATCCAAACCAGACAGTGTCATGATAACTGTTTGCGGAAGATGCATCTGTTAAATAAGATAAATAAGCCTAATTTGGGGTTGAATCAGACACTCCTCTCTCCCACATCGTTTTCCCAGTCCGGTTTTCTGCAAAGTTTTCCTTGGGGCAGACTCAAGTCTCCTTTCATACCCTGGGCTGCAGGTTGAGGCTTTTAAAGCTTTTTATTTTGGCCACGCACGCACTGGATTTTTGGAGCAAAACTCTAGAGAGACTGGAGGGATTACATCTCTTCTACTAACATGCGTTGTATTCCTCATATCCATAAGCCTCATCATTAAAGCAGGTGCCACTGCAGTGCTGGGCTGCCTGGACAGATCTCTACCCCCATTTCACACCAAAGCCTCTTTGCTAAAGCCTAATTCTCCCTGTCAGTTCGTGCGTTAACAAACATGCGGGTAGCTGAACAGGACTGGTGTGTTTGGCACATTATCGGCTTCTATGTAAGGTCAGACACAGTGGTATTTAACCATTTCACGGTGGTGATGCTTTTAGGGGTGACTGAACCCCTTTTCCCCTCTCGCTTCTAAATATAGGGTAACAAAATCCTAACTATAAGCCACTGAAGTGCTTAAGATGATCCTACAGTTTACTGTTTGCATATTCTCAAACACCTCCTATCATTTAAACAACAAAAACAAGAGCCAGGCTACAACCCGAGTCCTTTTCTTGTTCCTTTTATTTTCACATTAGTATTCAAAAAGCAGGTCAAGTTTTAGCAGCTGCAATGAAGATTATATTACGCCACACTTCATAGCGCTGCCTAAAAACACTATTCCTTGTCCTTAAAACACAAGGACAGCAGACTTCATTTTTATTCTAACACCTCGTGCAAGGCAAAGAAGCAGTGCCTGAAACATTACCGCCAGAACTTAGACGCCTTTATCTTACCCAGGTCGATGGCACGCTGTGATATGATTTTGCACTTCGTATCGTCAAAGTATACATCACCATGGCTGGAGGGAGAGGCAGGATGTCTCCGAAACGCAGCCCTGCTCCCCACAACCGCAACGCCTCAAGGCGGCGAGACACTTCATCAAAGTCATCTTATCAAAAGCTCTCCATGTGAATTTGAGGCGCAGAGGTTAAGTAGCTTCTTGAGCTGAAATTCTAGGGATGATTTAGTTTACTTACCCATTAATGAGAATTTAAGCACTTAGTTCATACTTCCCCCCCCCCCAATTAAATACAATGCTTTGGCGACAGAAATTAAATAAATACCAAGTCTGTTCCCTTCTAAAGAACTGCTGTGGTGCTGTGTAGTCCGTATCACATATTGCTCACCCGTAAATTTGCTGTTGTGGATCTGCACCATTAGGTTGCACATCATAGATTAACAATAGTAGCATTAAGAAGCTTTACAGTAAGTAGTTCCAGTACTTTGTCAGCAGTTTCTTTATAAATTGTGTATCTGTACCAGTTAATCTGAAGACTACAGCAGGCACCTAGAAGAGCTGAGCATACCTATTATGCCGTTCACCTGGTTTAAACAGCTTTGCTTCTTGGATTCTCAGCAAGCAAATCGCTCTTCCGTAACTCGCAGGGGTGAGGAGCAGTGTACGAACCCCAAAAAGAACCACTTGCTGGGCAAAGTTTTACCGGCCCTAAAAAAAAACCTCAACAAGAATCTTACATTCCTGTGAGCAAACCCGCAAGCGCACAGGGATCATTTCTCAATTCAGCTAACCCGAAGTGATAACGTGCTTTTCCGCAGGGCAGTTTTAATCTGTTTGTTCCTAATATTCATTGATGATAACTCAACTGAAATGTTAGTTCAAAGATAAGAGCTAAATACCACAACTTTGCACAACGCTTTTAGTCTTAAGGGCTGTGTTCAATCTCCTGTAGGTTTTGGACCACGCTTGGTAAAATAACTGTTTTCTAAGTTTGTTCCAGCCATTAAAACATCATTATAACAACAGTTTACACCATTAATTCTTCTTTGAAACATAGAATTCATTTTACTACATGCCCACTGAAACAAGTATCCCTTACTGCTATTTGAGCTGTTAATGATTCATTACAGTGCTCATTTCAGAAACGATTTTCTAGTCATTTCTTCTGTTTTTTATATCCATGTGAAAAATAACAAACGCTTCGTACTGTCCAGAGGTGGTAGAAATAATCATCACTGATGCACTAATTAATTCACTCATAATAGTCAGGAGCTCTCCTTTCCTGGGGGTGGGAGAAGTGGGTTGCACACGATATCACAATAACGAGCATTTAAAGAATTCCATCAATAACTGTGCAGCAAAACACCATCCTAAGTCCACATTTAGAAACAGTAAGATGTTCAGCTTGATCTGATTCACTGAGAAAGAAGAGCAAAACATTTTTATCAAATTCTTACTGAAGGAATCAGCTCAACCTTTTTTTTTTTATTATTATTTGCCACAGGAGAGGCATCACAGGCAGCTAGGGAACGAAACAGGACCGAAGGACAGTCTGAAAGTTTGAAACGGGAAACTAGATTATTCATTATGCATTAAATTAGAAATTTCATATCTGCTCTGAAGATATCACATCAAAGTCTCCAAAAAGAATGGTTTCTTATTAGCCTTCAAGTGAAGTTTTTATCCTGTATTATCACAGCAAGTGGCTGAAACCAAAGGAATTTAATAAGCACCTCCGAACTGTGGGTCAGGTTCCTCACTGAGCCCTTAATTGGAATATAGTAGATCCTGCAGATGAACAGGCTCTGTACCAAGGACACGCGCATTTTGCCACCTCTGCTTTATCAGGGGTAAAACATCTCAAGCTATTTTTGCTAAGTTTCAAAATTGTTTGTTCCTGAATATCTAGAAGGCTTTTTCAAAAAACCACTTCGTCTCCACCCCAGCTCATTTAAACCATCGCTCCCCTTTTTATTTTTACACAAGTCTAGTACTCACGCAAGCGAAAGCAAATGCACAGCAGTGCAGTAAACACTTATTTTGGAATTTCTAATGTGAATTCTCGCCTGTTGACGGTGGGTTTCCCCTTCCACCGTGGGGAAGATAACCTGTGTGCCAACAGTACACGCAGCACATTTTGAGGACTAAACTTAAAGCATCCCTTATGTGAAATACACCCCTAGGGAGACCATATGGCATCCTCTTCACTAGTGTTCCCCCAAGTACTTCTCTGGAAAAAGAGCTTATAGCCCAAGACTGAAAAGAAAATATTGACGAAGTGTCTTTCCTGCATAGAATTAATAGCCAGGGTGGGGGGGGAATATCAAATTTCATCTCCTGCAGTTTTTAAGACTAGGTTTGGATAACAGCAAACCTCCTTTCATCAAGCTCGCACATTTTGAAGGAACAGACGTCTTGCTGTCGCCATTTCGCCTCTGCATAGCAAACTCAGAACTGCGCGATGCTGCATCGTTGCATGCAGCTTTGGGCTCGCTGCACAGCATCCTGGAGCCCTCCTATTGCCCCACAGCCGAAACTCTGCTGCCAGCACAAGGGGACATCCGGGGATGCCCTTTTTCCGCTCTGGCAGCTCACAACGGTAACCTGTGTAACAGCCACACTCGTGTTATTATAGCTTTTAAACCACATCCATCTCCAATTTGCCCTTCCAGCACCATTAGTAATGAATTTGCTAATATAGCGCATTCTGCCTAGGTTGCCTTGCCAAGGGGGCACGGGATTTAGTGCGTATTTCTGTTGGCCACGTTCCTGCATTATCTGGGCTTCGCTCACCTGTCAATTTTTCACCTCATTTGGAGCACATGCAGTCGTTCATTACTGCAGAGCCTGGCTTGCTGAACCGCTTCCAATGCGCCTAGCCTGGGTTTATTTACCTACCTAGGTCTGACAGCATGCCGTGTTTGTTACTTGCTCTCTGCTCATGCAGTGCCAGACGCTAAATTTTTAATCCTCATTTTTAAGGCCACAACAGGTAAGCATTAAGCATCACAGAAGTCAGCAGGAAGCCCCTGTGAGCACAAGGGTACAAACTGGCCTGACTCTACGCGCCTTCTCAGCCAAGCTCTTCTTCCAGGACTTAGCAACTCTTTCCCTATTTCTATCAGGCAGCAGCTCCAAGGCTTTACTTTTCAGACCTGGATTAGCTATTCATTAACATGGCAAAGTCATGCCATTCAGCACAAAGAAGTTCTTTTTATTCCATGTGTCAAACTGAGAAGAAATCGCTCCCCGCATTGTGGAGGTTCTTTTAAAACAGCAGCGCTGAGTAACCGTTAAATCACAGCTAATAGAGGCTTTACAGGAAACATTTCTGTACATGAATACAATGCTGAAGGGCAATGGACCTCCACTGAGCTAGCAAACTCCGCACAGGTAAGAGAGATGTTTTACCAAGGTAGACGAGAGTGGCCGGAACATCATTTTGAAAGGGAAAACGGCAGAAAACCACCCTGGTGATGCAGCACAGCACTGCAGGGATCCTCAATGCGACAGAGGACGAAAAGGCAGGAGGCTGGGTGCGCCGCGCTGCGCCGTGACCCAGCGACACGTCACCGCGGACACCCCGTCCCTGCTGCGGTCTCGCTAAAGAGCCACGTCACCAAGCACCAACCTGACCCTGCTGACCGCCGCTTCCACACACGAGGCTGTAAAAGCCATCTGGGTGAGCCCTCTGCTCAACCAGCAGGCAAATAACTTTAAAATTCTTATATCAGTGGAGGAAACCAGAATTTTTTTCTTCCCCCCATATTTTCAGCCAAGCTGAGCTCTTCTGGCCCTAACGCTACAAGGAAACTCGTTCTAGTCAACAGGCAGAAGACAAAACTCCCACAATCAAGCTGTTGTTCGTATCTGATGGTAATTATAGAGACAGTTTTAATAATAGAGTGTTTAACAGCAAGAAACGAGAGCCAATGCCAAACGGCTTTAAGTAGCGAGCACTCCAGAAAATACCACTGCTATGTATTCATGCTGACACAATTCCGTAAGACACTATTTTAAATTGCTGTTTCTGATTTTTAGTACTCTGAATTTAATTATGTTAGGTGAAAGTCGCAACCTAACCATTTTCCATTTAAGTCACACAGAGAAAAAACATAATATGAAGGAGACACATGAACTCACTTTTCACTTCATGAACCAGTATTCTAGACCGGCCAGCAATAACATTTTTCCATTAAAAAAGCCATTATTGGCAGTCTTCTTTTTTCCACCATGCTCCCTCAGAAACATGAGTTTTCACTTCTGAGGGTCATAATTCAGCATTTCCTCAAGAAAACAAAAGTTAAGAGCTTAAGTTTTCCCTCCTATGCTTGCCTTGCTGTATTAATTCACTTCTGTTATCTTGAAGTGAGGAGATGACTTACCAATTTCCTCTGAGTACTCTTGCTATCACTTGATGTTTTATTCACTTCCAACAGATCGCACTCTTCTCAAAATAATTTCTTATTTGCAGTGTCTTAGTACATTTACAGCTTTGCTACATTTCCACCTTTATTATGCACCAGCCTTCTCCTCAACACCTGACTCAACTCAACTCAGGAAAAAAACAGATCTAAAGCCGGAAGGAAGGAAATATTTTGCAAAGGGATCAGAACAACTGTCTCGGAGAAAATTAAATCAGGGTCTCCACGGCGATCAAAAGTACCACACTAGTTATAGTGTCCCAGAGCAAAGCAATTGGATTTTTCCTGCTGAGCAGCTGCTGTTGCATTTGCTTTGCTGCAGGCTTGTGTGTCCAGAACCTCCACGCAAGGAGTTGCACAAGAGCGGTATTGGCAGCATAAGGAGGAGGTATGTGCTAAGGGACACCTATAGACCACTGGTTTTCTTTTGGTTTCAGCAGTACTGCGCGGAACATTAGCTACAGCAAGCCTATGCAATACGATTAGATGAGTCCAGAGACTTTATCTTGGCAGAAAGTCGCTGAAATTCCCCACAAAACGCCAAGGTGTTCGCTAGAAGAGCGCCAATCAGCCCTAAAAGCAGTAAAGATTGGCCTCCAGGGGACAAAAACATGAGCTATTTTCTCCGTTATAAGGTTGTTCTGTCAGTTTCCTTTCCCAAATCTCTCGGGAAAATTGGGTCACGCTGTGCTAATTGCTGTACAGAAACCCCACCACAGAAATACAGCCACCCTTACAAATAAATCAGAATCTTGACTGACTCGATACCATAAGCAAATATTAGAAGAGCTGCTAGCACAAAAATTAACGCTTACCGAGACCCAGTAGTTACCCACGCTACCTGCTCATGGGGTTGGCTGATCCCATACTATCATTTGGAAACTGTTAACACTAAAATACATAAAGTATTGCCTTAAGTTTAATGAAATAAACAGCCTTGGGAAGTCAGAAATCTTAGTATGACCCTGACATTTCATAGCTTTAAGTTGTTAACTAATGTCTGAGTTTTCAAGGATAAAAATGTCTGTATTCCACTGCACGATGAGGCCCTGGGGGCGGGGGAAAAAAATGATGAAAACACACAGGAGAAGTGAAATAATTTCCCATGCAAACATTCTTTTTCCTTTTAGCAGCAAGTGATGTCGTTTTGCAGATACCTTTCTTCTTCCTTTACGGAGGAGGCAACAGACCCACTCAATAATCCTTAAGACAGCAACAGACAGCAGCAGCTGTCGTCTTTTTTGAAGCAAGAAAAAACCACAGTTGAGATGGAATGAATCTGCTGTCACGACAGTCCACGCCTGCTTCTTGAAAGAAAGACGGGACAAACGAAAAAAATCTAAAAGCAAAAGGGAACCGAGTTTCTGCTTGAGGCGAACTGCTTTCCTACCCACAGCCTCCTTTCCAGGGGTAGCAGTTGCAGCGATGGGCTCAAACCCACTCTGAAACCTGGACAACACCAAACAAGAACATTCGGGGCACTGTTCCCAGCTGCTTTTTGGTCCCAAGCTCATAGCAGCGTTAAAAGAAGCTGCCTGAAGGGTTTTGCAAGAAGTCAAAAACCAAAGGGAATGAGAAACGAGGTGGAGAAGGATGGGGAGGTAGGTAGGACTCAGATGGTGAGAGGCAACAGGTTTCAAGCAAGCTCCCTGCTGCTGCTGGAGCTGACACAAACCACCTTTTCAGCCGCACGGGAAGGCACGAAAAGGGCAGATTGAGGAAGGGGTAGAGAAGATGAAGTAGGACTAAGAAGCAGCTCATGTATCCACAGAGGAAAATAGGGAGGAATACAAGGGACCCATGGCTTGCCAGCCTGATGACAGGTAAGATAGAAATGTCACCTGCACCTGTGCACAGGAGGGAGGTTCAGCCTCATCTGTGTTAAACTTAATTTGACTGAGAAGCATCCAAGGAGAAACAGCGGAGATGGATGTGCCGGTAGAGGAGGACAGGCAAGAAACAGAACTGTGGAGGAATCGTTGGGAAGCAAGGGGCATGTAAACCTGCTGCAGGTAGCAGATGACATGAACGGACAAAGAACTCAGTTGTTTTAGCTAATTTACAATTGTGATTAGATAGCAGGGAGTAAAGACAGGAAACATCTGGGCAAGGAACGCAGAACTAAAGCCAAGCTAAGGGTCAACCCAGATAACCTTTAATAGCCTATCATGAGCTCTGCTTTTGCAATAACCTCATTAATTGTAGCCAATTAGAGAATGACAGATGTATGAATTGTAGCCAATAGAAGTAAGAAGAAATGCATGAGTTATGTTACTCCTGTATAAAATCAGAAGTTAATAGCAATAAAGTGAAGCCTGTTGATACTTATATTAAGTGTCAGCGTCTTCCCTCACCGGGCAAATACAACACAGAACGAAGTGCAAATCAACATTCCCTGCAGGTCAGCTGAAGCTGCACCACATCTGTTCCACTATCCTTACCCCCCAGAACGTTTTCCCAACCCCTACCCTTGGCAGCTCAAACCCATCACTTTTCCCCCTCTTTTGAAGCCGATTTCCATGCCTCACCCCCCCACTACTGTCTTCTCCATGAGGAGTTTGTAGATGCTATGAGTAACAATGCTGATGCAGTCCTGTGATGCATCACAGCAGCTCCCAGCCTTCAACCCCTCTGTCACCGCACAAATCTGTGTCCTAAACCCAACGTTATATTAAGACGATGTCTCAGCCAGATGTTTTTCGTTTTAAACGATGGCGTAGCCTGCCTAGTGATCTGAAATCACAGTCAATCTACAGATTTGCACTGAAACTATTATCCTACAATAGTGATTTTGCATTGTAATAGCTTCATTAGCACAGCCTCCAAAGAATCGCTCAAATACTTCCGTGTAATTTCGAATTGTAACAGAACTCTAATGATATTGGAATAGGCTGTCCATACATTTGCATTGAAATTGGACTGATATAATAATCACCATTCATCAAGCCATTTACACTAAGTCTCTATAGACTTACACAGAAAATTTTGCCGTTGAACTCCAACACCACAGAGCTTTATAACGCTGCTTTTCCTTCTGGATTCCTTTTTAAAACCTGTATTTAATCCCTCACCATAATCCAGGTGGAAATCTGGATAAGACTGTTGAAGACAGAAGTCGTGTTTCCAATTCCAGTGGCAAGGAAATATATATTGTAAAGTAATCATAACAAAGGCACCATATTTCTCACCTGCTCATTATAATTTCAGCTTTTATATGTCATTCAACACCACTGAGTTCTTTCTCCACCTATTATCCTCTTGAAGAAATCTTCAACATTATTTAGGCCAATTTCTACAAAGAAGCTAGAGAAAAAGACTAGATCTACGGAAATATTATTACAGGGTTAGTTTAACAACCTGTACTGTTCATTTATCTAAAAATACTACATAAGCAAAGAAATCCTAAGCCATAACAGCTGCAAATGCCTGACCACCGCATTGCAAATATCCAACCTGCAGCTTTTCATAATAATAACGTACTAAGAGCGAGTACATCAGCTTCCAAAACATCGCTAGCAGATGGGAAGAGTCTTAAGGGCAGCAATTTAAGCAAACACGACCAAACAAATCTTTGCTCTGAAGCTGCCAAGAATTTACTTCTGAAAAAAGTTAAGTCTGGATGTAGCCGCGTTTCAGAGGGATTGGCAAAAACAACCACCCTGAGACAGCCCTGCAGAATGGCAGCAAGGTTTGCTCCGGCTCCTAATGGCTTCAGGTAACTGCACTGGTGGCACTGTTTCAATGCACCATTAGCCCCAAACCAGAGAATATTTGGTTAGCACCACACGTTCACATCCAAAAAGCATACAGGTAAAATTCAAAAATACGTAGTTTATGCCAAATACGGACTGCTAATTCAGTTTTCACTTTGGGGAATGATACACAAGTTTTTCATTGTGCCCGGTGCAATCACCGGCACAGAGACCAAGAGCAGAGAAAGGTTGTGTTTCCNAAAGTTAAGTCTGGATGTAGCCGCATTTCAGAGTGTGTTACTTCACACATGTAGATGGTAACCAACCTCCTTCCCAAAGGTGGACTTGCAATAGCATCTGCTGACAAACTCCTGTATCTTGTCCCAAAACCAGCAGACCGCAACTACCTGGGAAGATCGACGCCATCAAACCAGCCCTCCCCACATGATTTCCGAACTATTTGCCATTTTTTCCAATGGGATTAATTTGATACCTACCGCCAGCTGCTTTTCCATCCTTATTCTTCCAACAGATCAAATCTGGGAACGCTTCTGCAGCATGAGAGCAAGCTCTGGCTCCTTCGGAGACCACGGAAAGTGGCACAGCCATTAAACACTGATGGAGCCAGGGAACACCTGGAAACCCTCAGTTGCCTCTCACAGTTTGCTCTGATTAACGCAGGGCAAGCAACAACCTCCAACGCTTAATTTAGCTGTCTGATACACCATTGTTTCCTAGGCACCATATATTCACAGTGAAGCACTGCTCCCAGCTGAACCTGTTTGCGGAAAGGGCTGTGACTGCCGGTCCTCAGCAGCAGAAATCAGGGAAATCCCCAAAAGGCAAGAGGAGAGCGGGGAAAGTAACTCGAGCACATAACTTGAGGATGAGCTTTGCTCCATCCCAGTCAAACAGGGAAAGAAAAGGCAATAGGAAGAGAGATTTCCTCGTTGAGGGAAAGAAATTTAGAGATTTCCCATCTGCGGGTGCTGCCAGCTATGAGCAGCCTCAATAGGACTCTGCAGATGACGATGGCTAAAGCAGAAACTACCCAGTTACAGCCACTAACGCCTTTTATACTAAGAAATGTGTGACATTTGCATATTCACATCCAGGCTAACACCTTTGTCATTTATAATAAAACAATTCTCTTCCTTCTGTTTTATTTTTAGCCTCCCAGTCCCAGTTTTATTTATAAAAACTGTGGTCTGATGAATCACTAACAGAAGAGTGAAGTGCAAGCCAGCACTCCTGGATTTTATTCCCAGCTCTGTCACTACCTCACTACATGACTTCCAGCAGTCAATAAGTCTAACTGTGCTTTAATTTAATAACCTATGGAGTGGATGTATTGCTCACCTAACTTCACTCTCACCCAGTGAAACCAGTTAATATTCAAAAAGGTACTTTACGATTCACAGATAATAGGATGTGCTTTGAGTAGTCTCATTTGAGTATTAAAACCGGAGTTCTACCAATATTTTCCAGAGTGACAAACTCTGTCCTACCTGATCTCGACTAAATCCGACACAGGTTAAAAAGCCTTCAATGCTGTCAAAGGAATGAGCAAGAGGGCACAAGCACTCTGCGATGCCCATGTAGATACAGAGCACCATCTAGTGCCACAGAGATCCCCTGTCTCCCATCCCCGGGCCCCTCCATAGCAATATTTCTGTTCTTTATTTCTATCGTGGTAACAGCCAGGGAGCCAGATAACAACCTGATCATTTCGGATACTTGGCCAACACATAACAAATGTCTTCCCTGATGTAATGAAAATATTTTCAAGGGCAAAAAAGTTGCCAGGTTACTCATTTAGCTGGCTTTGCAATCTGGGTTTGATCGACTCCGATCAGAAAACAGTTACAGATTTCGAATGAGTTCTTCTGTTTCTTCCCTACACAGATACTCACAAACACACCAGCTGCAAACACCAAAGAAAGGAAACGTGATAAAATCAGGGCAGGAGGGGGAATAACGTTAGACACCTTCTAGTGGAAGCTTCTCCTACAACATCAACAATTCAACAGCTGTTGCAGATGTATGAAAGCTGAGATAGCTACAGGGCTGAAAAGCTTCAGCTGTCACAAACAGGTTACAAGTCACCTGATTACGCACACCCACTTGCTTAAGATGATGCTGGTTACTAAATGTAAACCGCAATCTAACAAAGAAAGGTTAAGAACCAGTACATGGAAGCTGAATTCAAAGTAAGGCAAAATACTTAACACTAGCAATTAGCCAGCAGGGGATGGGAAAAAAAACACCACCACTGTCCATGGAACTTGTATATTCTGCACCTCAAATCTAATTCTTTATAAAATGCTTTCATCAAACACCCATCCCTGAGGCTCAGTGCAGAGGGTTGAACACAGTGACCTGTGTTCACACAACAGAATGAGTGGGGTGAACCAGGAGCTCCTTCAGTGGAAGCGCTGATCAGTCCCTGCAGATATTATCCAGGCTAATATCGCAATGAAGTGCTGTTTTGTTCAGCTCCTGGTGAGATGCTTCGTAATTCTGCAGCCCAGGAGCGGTCCTGAAACACACCCTGGCCTCTCAGCCATCTCTTTCCTCCTGGATCTCACCCGTGCCACTTCAGCTCTGGTGGCACTTTCTGCTGAGCTGACCACTGAACATCGAAGAAAACAAGCTTGAACAGGCAAGCTTCATGTCTTGAGATTGATATATATAAAAATATATAAAAATAAATATATATCTATGAAAAAATTATATAAAAATATATAAATATATCTATAATAAATATAAATATCTATAAATATATATAATAAATATATTAAAATATCTATAATAAATAAATATAATAAATATAAATATATGTGTATTGCTTAGTCAAATCACAGTGCTTAGCTCACCATGTTGAGTTCTACAAGGATTTTCGATTGACAGTTTGCATTGGATTAATATTGAGATATTGAGCCCCTTCTTTCCTACAGATCAAAAACACTGGTGTCCACCAGGCGTCTATACTTCTAGGGAGATCACACTTTCTCTCATTTGTTGTAACAAGCTCTCATAAAAGCTAGCAAAACTAGAATAGACATCACCAAAGGCCTGTGGACAAGACACCTCTCTGCAGCCTTCTTGCACTAAGACAAATGCATGGAGCCCATTTGATGCAAGTCACTTTCTTTTTTTGAAAACAGCCTCTTAATTCATCACATTTGTAATGTCAAAATGACTGTCCCTGTCATTACTACCCCTTTACAGAGTATTTAATTTTTCTGCCAGTCATCATCTTAATAAGAGACACGGCCTCATGCTCCTCAGGATGCAGAGCTCCCCAATGTACTGAGCAGAGCCCACAAGAAACATAACATAGCAAGCCAGAACTCCATCAACACATCTAATTTGATCACAGGGCAATAAAATGAAACACCACACAGACAATAGAGGTGCAGTTTTTCGGGGATTTGGGTCCACGAGTACTTCTCATTCAACAAAGCCTTGCATGTACGCAGGAGCATGCGTGCACATCCACATGGAACGGGGTGTGTGCTCCACATGCAGAAGGCATCAGCGTAATTCAAAGATGGACTTTTAGGGCTCATCCACCAAGTCTGCAAACAGGGATATTTTTTTTACTAAGGAACAGAGAGACCTTCAGCTGCTGTAACCAAGGCAACTTAATCCCATCGCAACAGCCATTTCCCACCCAAAATTGTTTGGTCAATTCAGCCACGATTTGCAGATACTGAGGTAAGCAGCAGTATGGATGAGAGCGTTAAGTTATCGTAGTCATAACACGTAGCGTTTTGGGTCGTCTGCATGCCTATGAAAGGCTGTGCAAGTGGAAACGTGGGGAAATTAGGGAAGAGAGACAGGCTGGGAATCCCTGTGCACATACCAACAGGGCAGAGAAAGGCCAGGGTGGGGGGAAACCCCCTGACACTTTGCATCTGAGACCCCTTCTCCTACAGTCGCCATGCATGAAAATACAGTCACTGAAGATAAAGATCCACTGGGCTGTGGTGTGTAACAGCGTTCTAGCCCCAAATCTGGTCTTTTGGCACTCCAGCAAGAGAAACAGCTTCTAACACCAAGTCTGTCCTAAAAGCGGGATTCTGAATTTATGAGATGATCAGGTGTCAGCAGGTCCTGCAAGAGACTATCCTAGAAATGAAAGCTCTCGCTACCAATACCTCAGCATCACATAAATATTTAGTCCTTGATGTTAAACATCAAGAACCGAGAGGAAAATAATCAGTGATTCCTATTCCAGCCTCCATAAATCATTTGGCTCTTGAGTCCCCTTTCTGCCTACCCCCCATCCCTTTTTTTATCTCAAATTATGGAGTTTGAATGTTAGGCTAAGCAAAAGTTAGTGATCAGTGGAATTAAGTGCAACTGGGTATAGGCACTGCACTATAGACAAGTCTAGCAAATGGCAGCATTGCTCCAAGATTATAGAAAACTGCAGCGATAACATTGCTAAGTGACATGCACTCGAATTAATCAAGTGCAAAGGTACAGGCTATTTTAGGAAAAGAGTGGGATTTCTATGATACAGAGCAGAAAGGCATACAAAAAAAAAAAGGAGAAGATCGGTTTGTTTGGCAGCTTAGGGCCTTTTTAAAGGCTCATCTGTAGAGCCATCTCTGCTTTAAAGACCTGATCTCAAAGAGACTTCATGTCATTTTATTCTGTGACAATAAATGTGACCAGGTATCGCCCGCTGTTCTAATATTCTTACAGTTTCACACTGTTTACATATAGCACTGTGAGGGTACGAAATCTGAATCTGGCTAGCTCAATACTGATTGGCATTTATATATTCTCATTTTTAGTTTGAGGGACAGTTTCATTAGCCTGCTCTGTGTGGTAGGAGAGTTTTTTGGGGGTTGGGGGTGGTTTTTGGGTTTTTTGCTTGTTTTAAGGTAGATAAGTAGGAACTAGTGTTTCGAGACACTCATAACCAGACTGCGTCTGCTAATGACATAAGTGTGCATGGCACATAGATCTGTGGCTTCTGAGCAGCATGAAGCCAACGCAACCCTGTGGCTCAGTAACGGCCTTTTCAGGGTGTATTTCAAATATACAAATACGCACCATTAGCTGCCGACACCAAACCACTGCACTGCAGGAGAGCACATGTGCTCCCCCGGCAAGGACCACAGCACACATCAGGAAACAGGGAATCCCTCAAAACACACTCAGAAGCACCAAAGCCCCAAAGGTGAAACTGCAGGAGTGCCAAAGCCCCTTTGCAGCAAGCAGAAGCACCCAGCTCCCTTCTTGCAGCAGCTCTGCGTGCACTACGATCCTTATTCCACCTGAAAAGAGCAAATTGTCTTCGGCCCATTTTAAAGCGGGTCTGAAACTTCAGGGGCACGCAGCTGCGCAGGACCCACGCTTTCTGTTTTCAGAGGGGGAAACAAGCCGAAACAGCCACTCCGAAAGTGAATAACAAAACGTGAGTTTTAGAAAACAAGGAGAAGCCAACAGTTACTAGCTTTGCAACCTTAGGAAATCAGATGCTTTTTGTTGCGGCCTGGAATGGATGAGTAGCACTGAAGGATTTTCAGCAATCTGGAAATAAAAAGTTTGGGTGTTAGCACAATTGTAACAACACAGAAAAATTCCGGCCCCCAAACAAAGCATCTGTAGCAATGTGGTAAAGTTTCTAACACAGGTACAGAAGATGGCCTGTGTGCATTTTCCAGTTACACTTAACACGAGGAGCACTTCAGTCTCCTTGCATTAAACCAGAGTATTTGCACATAGCTGTACACCTGCTGTAGTCTACCAGCACAACGATAAGAGGGTAGAATCTTGCATTTCACGAGAACATTCTTTTGAAATTCAGTCTTCGGCACAAACACCAAGGGCCAGGCACAATCCCACCAGAATATCTGCAAATGCGATTGTGCCAAAAATAGCAGCAGAAGTCTGCACTTCCAACAGGTTCACGATGGGTCCCCATCGCGGTGTTAACAGGCAATTCACACCGACTGCTTCAAAGCGCATTTTATCATCACATTTTTTTGTGCTGTGACAACACGCAGCATTTGCATTCTGGAGTTTCCTGCTATTTTTTTTTGAGGGTAGACACATATTAAAGCAGAAATAACCAGCGCTCTATCCTGAAAAGTGTGAATAAAACCAGATGAGCATGCGTGGGGACACCCCAGAATTCAGGTTGCTTGATGAACAGCAACACTGAGCCTCCAGCTAGGAAGTACTTTTCTGTCATTCCTGGCTCAGAGATTAGAGATCTTTCCCAAAACACGATGCGAGAAGCATCTTCTCTGAGGTCTTTTCCACAGACAGATGCCTCACATAAGATAACTCGCCAGCTTTGGGCTCTCGGCTGCTCCTGCACTGGCACTGCGGTGGGTCCCAGCTGTGCAGCACAGCTGGGAACACAAGCCTCCTTTCACAGAGGTGGCCATCGCTCCCTTTTGTAGAGCTGAGCACCAGTGCCCAGGAGGGGAGGTGGTGGGAGCATCTTGGCTACCAATTCTTGCAGCCTCATCTGCAAAAACAGAGCTGCCGCACGGCTCTTGGGAGCGTGCACTGCCCTATAACGCTGTCCAAGGAGCCGTTAATGAAGATAATTTCATTTTTCTCGGTGTTTCCAGGAGCAGTTAATGAAGATAATTTCGTTTTCCTCGGTGTTTCCACACAGAGCCAAGGCTTAGTTGACAGATGAGCAACCAAGGTTGCTGTCCCTTGAAGTGTTATCAGCATGAATACCAGCATCTCCAAGTAACTAACCCGGACTTGGCACCTTTTTTTGCTCTACCAGCATAAAAGGTAAAAGCACAAAATGCTCTGTCCACTTCGTCTTTATAGCAGGATGATCCGTGCCTGCTCGTTATTACAGGGCAGAGGAGAAAAAGGGAAATAAACACATTGTTTTGTCTGCAAAATCCTACCGTTGATATGTAATTGAATTCCAAAGAAATAGTAATAATAATAAAAAAAAAATCTCTGTGGTCAGTCTGGAGGGATAGCCATTTACAGTAGCACATTTCAAGCACTGCACTTACCCTGGTATGGCTTCCTAGCAACAAAATGACTTAAAACACTCATAGCAGAAAAAGTTTTCAACAGTTTTTTGATCATCTTGATTTTATTTTTTTTTTGGCAGTTCTTTGTGAGGCAAAGAGCAATTCAAACCAGATTCTGCTGACACAAGTTATTCTGAGGTTGCCTACATCTGCACAGAACCACAAATCCTTCTACTAGTATAAAAATGATGCTTTCTAGTACAAAGTATATCCCCTGCTGCTTGCAGTGACAGTTTCTTCACCTACTCCCAGCCTCCCAACCTCCCCAACTCCCACCCAAACTCAGCGAGACTTTAGGACATGTGTAAATAGTGAAACACTAACACAAAGAAAAGTGCTCAGGTATACCCATGGTATAGGGAATAAAACCCACTCAAGCTCAGGATAAGAGGAGGCACAGGCACGTTGCTTATGCAACTGCATTTATCAAAAGCTGACCTTTCAGAATAACATTATTCCTATCCACTGATGTTCTCATAGTCCTTTTTTTTTTTTTTAAGTAGTTCTTTGAAGTCTCTATCAAGTTGTTAGATGGGCTGTACTCAAGATTATTCAATATTACTGCAGTATTTTTCCTTAAAAACTTACCTAGCTTCTTATATCTACCCAAATATTGGATTGATTCCTACCATTAAATACTTCATTATAGTTATTCTTCTTTCAGCCGGAAGTTCTGTGAGAACAACGAATACAACAACAAATTCTCTGATAGCGTAAAAATATAGGGAACAATATAAGATTGTCTGCAATGTACCGACTTGTAATTCTTTTTCTCCCAACAAGCAATCTTTCCTTTAAACACCTAAAGCCCCAACAGCCTTAACAGCAGCCACTTCACATCAACCAGTATCTGCTTTAAGAACCAAATGACATCGAAGACAAGACCCGCACCGCGAAACTACCAGCATCCGAAACCTTCAAATCCAATGGGCCCCCCGAGGCAGGCAAAGGCTGAGCACACCAGGCTGCAGTCATCAGTTTTTCCTCAGCATCAGGAGAAATCCGGACTTGCTATTCGCAAGCCGAGCTGCCCACAGCCCAGAG
>VWYH01007209.1:24674-75987 GCA_013399365.1 Pampusana beccarii | reverse complement strand
TTTTTTTTTTTTCCCCTGCTCTGAGCATGGTAGAGCAGAGTTTTCCCTAGGGCATGAGAGACAAGCTTCAGATTTCTGCTGCTGACAGCAGTGTAACTGAGAATTAAGAGCTGATTTTGCCATATTTACCTCAAGGTATGATCAGTGAAACAATTTTTAATGCAAGCAGGTGAAATTAAGATCTGATTAAGTCTGTTTAAAAATAGTTTCCCCCACAATGGTCTATGTCTGGGACAATAACTCTAAAGCCTCAAAAGGAAGGTAAGTACCAAATCCAATTACTTCTCAGAGGCACAGCTGTGCATTGGAGTCCAACTCATGCTTGTAAAATAGCCACTTCCTCTGTTAAAGATAAGCCTGAACTGAGAGAAATCTGCTGAAAAATAAGAACACTTAGTAGTTCCGTTTCCCTTACTGCATGATGTGGCGAAACCTTATATCTCACAATATGCTCTTCTTTTATATTGCTTTCCACTTATATGTCCCTAAGCTCTAAACAGTCTCAGTATCTCCATTTTGCAGCTGGAGAATGGGCAGGAAAATGCTTTGCCCAAAGTAACCCAGCAGATAGTGATGGAGAACACATTAGAAATCCAAACCATAAACGTGTTACAGTCTTCACTGTAGATAGAGAAAGGGATTTCTTATGTTTTCTTATGTTTTCAGTTTTTCCGAACAAATGCAAAGGAGCTACGAAAGAATAAAAGTACCCAACACCAAGCCACTACAGAGTGTCTTCCTTCTTTTTTGCAGATCTGAAATAAAACTCTCCTTGCTAGCCGATAATGAGCTTTTCTGCACTTCTTCACTGGCAAGGTAGAGACAATAATTTTCATTCAAATGGAAGCCAAAACTGCAGTCTGAAGTATCAGTATATACTGAATACGTGGGCTGAATGGCAACACAACAAGACAAACAGATTAAATAGATTACACCTTCAGGTGACACTATTTTGCTACCCCAGCAGGGACTTTATCTAAGTGCAGCCTTCTCTGACTCCTTTGCAGAGGAAAGACATCTGTCCTCTGCCTTTCTGGACAGCTGGGGCTTCCTGGACACCTTTTGCTGTCCTGCTGAAGAAAGCAGCACTGCCCCTGAGCCCCGCTCGGCTCTGTGCGCCACAGCACCAGTAGTAGAAATGAGTTGGTTCAATGGGCTGAGAATGTTTTAAAGGAGGAACACATGCATAACAGCAGTATTTTCATTTTGAGAGGTACCAAAATGCATAAAACAGACCTTCTATTTGGGATAGAAGATACTATCAACAACATAGAGAATTCACAAAAGCATTTTCCTCCCTCTGTGTTCCCCAGTAGGTCTAATATCAGGACACCGTAGCCCTCTCAAATGATTCATTTAACCTTCACAGTTTAATCATGACGACATTTGTCCTTTTCTCACAGCACCTGATGATTGCTGTATTCATTACACTAGAGCCGTACATCCTCTGAAAGGAAGCACTCAGATGCTAGTCAACCACAAGGCATATATTTTCTCCCCGGGTGCTAGCCAAGTGTTTGGAAATAACGTTTGTAATATACAGTAACCACTAGACTGTAACAGCTGTTGTTCAGCTGCCAAGAAAGGTTATAAAGTTTGGCAGGGATTTGTTCTCAGCACATTCTCCCCCAGTTCAAAGGACATTTTCAAAGTCCTTTTTGCTGATTCTTCCCTCCGCAGCGAGGCTCAGTGCAGCACCAGGTGCTCAGGACTGGGCTGCATGCGAGAACTGCGTCTGGCATGGTCCATCCTCCCCTGGGTTGCTCCTCAGACAGTGAAGGTGGTCCAGGTGCTTGTGAGGTGGCCAGACCCCACTGTCCCTTGGCCCAGGGAGCACATCACTTGGGTCCCTGTAGTCAAGAAACTGAAAGTGGCTTCTGGGCTGCAACTTTCTTGGAGTAGGTTCAACACCTAACCCTAGAGCCGGATCAGCTTTCCACAGCACTCCCATGACTGTACTGACCACATCGCCAGACTCGAGCTGCTTCACTTCAGGCAAAACCAGCAGATGTGAACCCGCCATCAGCCAAACCCCAGCCCCGTGGTCCCACAGCAGCCACCACAGCCCCCGTCCTGCCCAGGCCTTCCTCTCCAACACATCACCTGCTCTGAAATCTGCAGCTGTTAGGCAACGTGCTGCAACTTTGAAAAATCTATTTGGCAAGTCTCTGCACACCAAAAGCCTTGAAAATACTGTAAGACCTGACTGCAAGAAAAGTGGCTCCTGGCAGAGGAGAGTAAGAGCTGAAGCCAGACCCTGTACCTACCCAGCACCTCCGCAGGCTCCAGGAAGGAGCCCGGACATTCAGTGTCATCAATGCCCCAAAGCAGCTGCTCAGTTGTTCCCATCCGCAGGGATGTGGAGGCTCCATTTTTCACATTCACAAAGTCCTCCCAAAACAGCACAAATAACCTGCAAGGCCACTCAATTTGTTCTCGGCAAGTCCTCTTTTCTAAGGGTCAGCAGTAGGTGACGGGAGATGGAAACCAGCCGAAACTGATGTCTGACATGCTGCCCTCTGCAATTACTGCGAATAATAACCTCTCCGAAGATGACATATTCCTAATAACAACAGGGGCGAGGGGGTGCTTCAGAGGACCAGAGCACGGAGCTGCAAGCAGCTGTGCCAGCAGCGGCCATGCAGTTGAAAAGGATGCTCAGGGCCGCGCTCCCTGAGGTCGCCCTGGCGGGGGCTGCAGTGGCAGCCTGTCCCCCAGCAGAGCCTGGCCATGGCAGAGGCCCAGCCAACACCGCGCAGCCCCACACAGCCAGAGCACCAGGACGGGACAGGGCAGTATCACCAACAGCCCCGCACCACAGGCTGGGTGGTCCCCCAGCCACTCCTCTGCGCAGGGCCCTCTGGAACACCCTTCCTGGCGTCAGCCGCTCCGTTGTGACCCTGCATGAAACACAGGTGCCCAGGGACATGTGTGCACACGCATGCCTGAAAGGAGTCCATCAGCAGGACTGCAACTTACTGCACATGGCCAGGTCAGGAGAGCAGGTGCTCTGCGTCTCCCGACCTTGGCTCAGCAGATGTACACGTGTGGCTGCACACAGAAGCCTTTATAAATTTTTTATCTAATTTGCAATGGATCTTGTTAAATTTTGTATCTCCCCAGTAAGCTTGGCATTGAATGCAATTCCCACATAAACAGTCTGACAGGCACTTTATAAGCCATCTACAATACACTGCACCTTCTTTGTGTACACAGTTACAAGTTCACTGTTTCAAAAGACTTATTTTTGCTCAGAAAACCCAATTACAATATTAAACCATAAATCTAGGTCTTGTCTCATTGTTTATTTATGGTAATTTCAATAAACAAATTATTCCTATCTTCTCTAAATTGATAGCACAAAATGAGTAAGTTTATCAAAGTCATCCCAAACCAGGTATAAAGTAATTGTGTTTTTGTAAATCCAACTCAGGTATGTAATTATCGCAAATAATATTTCCTGGATTACTCACTTGAGCAGAATGGCATTTCAGTGAAATGTTGTCTGGTAATTGATTGTTTTGAAAAAACATCATTTCAATTCACAAGGATACATGCAAGTTTACATGTTTTATTTATATATGCACACTTATACCCGCTCACATGCAAACATTAGCAAAGTGATCACTATACACCACACTGTAGTGATGCGAGTCTTCACCTGTTTAGGAGTTTTATGCAACAACTTTCCTGCAATAATCTAAAAGTTGTGAGAGTCAGAAGAAGAAAATGTAGACATCCAGTCACCATCACCATTAAACTGTTTTAATACCCACGCCATCTTGGAGCATTGCCTATTTAATTATGTCCTAATTAAGAGCCCTCCCCACTCCCTTGCCTCGCTATTCCCCCTGCTCAGAGAAGTCACAAGATGAGCTACACAAGCAGCAAGTAACAAAGCCCACAAGCCGTTTTTCTGTTCTGCTCATGCACTGTGTCACCAGGCACGAGGCTGTTGGTGCCCCTGCCGAACCCGCCACGGCCAGGACTGAGTTACAGCAGGAGTTCTGCCATCTCTGCACCAGTTACCAGGTGCTTTCAGAGGCCCCAGGATAGTGTCAAATAACACCATGGGTTACACCCGTTCAGAATCTACCCCCAAAGAGGATTAAAAAGCAGAAGCTGTGAGGAAGCGATAGGTTTGCCTCCTTTTTCATTTTCATCCATTGTTGAAGGCTCAAAAATCTGCGGGTTTGAGATTTCCTTTAAACTACAAAGACTTGAAACAGCATTAGAAAAACGAATTATGAAAGTCTCAGATAACTCTGCAAGCTGGAGCTTTAAGAAGAAACATGAAGTATTGCAAGATTTTTAATAAAAACTACAAGACACGGCACCACCGCTGCTTCAATGTCTTCCTGTTCTCAGAATTGATCCGTAAGTGCACCCTTCACCATGGTGCTCACCCTGAGACAGGGAGTCACAACCAGGCACCAGCATCCCAGGCCTTATAAACCACGTCTGAGTTTTACCTGTTTCAGTATCTTCGGAGACAGAAGTCTTCCTTTCAAGAGGAGCCTTGGTCTATTTTCAGTCTATGTTTCCAGGGCTGAAATTCTTGCACAGGATTAAAAAAAAAAAAAAATTAAAAAACAAACAATCAAAAAAAGACAAAAAATCCTCCTCTAATAAAACCTACATAATACATTTTTTATAGTGCATGAAAATAATAATAAAGATTCAAGCTTTTGTAGAAACCAATGAATCTCCTATTTCAATAGCTTTTGTGCAAACAATATTTCCTTGATACAATACATCGAACTGAAAATTTTAACTTTCATATAATTGCATCAATAGAGACGTCATATCCCTCCAAACAGCTACTCTAAAGATGAGATTTTAAAGCAAGGTTCATAAATATAGGAACAGAGAACAAAATACCTTATTTTCTGATAATTAAACAGTTAGCAGCTAAATTGCATTGTAATTGATTGGTGAATTGCTTTTTTTAATGAGATTTAGTCACTAGGAAATGGCTTTTTTCTTCAATATGCCCAATGTGCATTGGGTCATTTAAAGAGCAAATTGCCTTACTAGCCTCCTATTTAGACCATCTAGATTCAACTCTCTGTAAGAAAAGATGCACCACCCAGTAGATGAGTCTCAGCCTTTCCAGTGCTCGGAGCAGCCGTCAGCCCCGGTGACTGCGGCGTCTGGGCATCAGGCACCCGAGGGGAGCAGCCATAGCTCTGCGAGCAAAGACAGAGCAGGTACTAGAGCAGAAAACTGAACCGGCATCCCGCAGGCTCCGCAGGGCCCCTCACTGCAGGGGATCCCTCCTGCGTGGCCGCAGCGGCCGTGAGGGCCTGAGACCCGAGACGCTGTGGCCGTGAGACCCTGCGGCCCAGCCTTGCCCCTCGCAACCAGGACCAACAGACCCTAAACTCCAGGAATGCAGGATTTCACACTGTTTTGCTGCAACATTAGCTAAATTCCCTTCCAAACAGCAGCGCTGCGGTCCCCAAAATGAACTCTGCAGCGATGCGATGCTGACATCGTTCATGTGAGCAGAGGGCACAACCGTCGCTAATCCCCTCGGGGCACTGGACAGACTTTCTCTCTCCTCTCTTGCTCTCAACTTCTCCAAAACTCAGCAGGTGATGTTCAAAATATAAAACTGATACTACAGTTTATTAATGTTGTAGCTCACAGAAGTTCCTTTATACAAGCCTTCGCACAAAATACAGTCCTTCCTCAAAAAGCCTGCATACTCTAAATTGACGAGACAGACAAAGTGTGGGAGAAAGTACTGAATTATCTTTTTAAAGATTTATTATTTTAGATACTAAAGGACTACTATGACTAGTACAGAGTAAAAAAAAAAAAAAGTGTAACCTTTCTTTGAAACTAGAAAGGCTGATAAAGTAATTGTTTTCAAGGATATACTCAGGAAACGGAGCAAAAGAAATATTGTCCAGCTGTGTGAAGAGCCCTGGGTAAGTACGTATTGAAAATAAATTATAATTTGACAACCCTTTAGTTAAAGGAATTTTCCAAATGTTTCAGAAACAAAATATTTGAATGAATTCTGATTATTGCGAACAATGTATTATGTACAACAACAAATGCAGTATACAGTTAAGTCAGATTTTTATTGTTTAGGTTCCAAGTTCTCTATTGATATGACTTGGATTGTAATATAAACAGCAGTGATTGCAATCATCTGCTGCTACCATAGCAACAGACAAAATTAAAAGGGCAAACTACAAAGCTGAAGTGGCATCATATTTGTAGCTTCTAATTGCATGACAGTAAGATGATGTGTGCAGGGTGGCAGCAGCACTTGCAGGTATCTATGAAGCAGGTTTGCTTGCAGAGATCAAAGCTATTTAGGTCAGGTTCTGAAATCAAGGACCAACAACACCTCTTACGTTTCTACCAGTCTTCTCTCTCTCTGTGTCTGTCTGTCTACAGTTTTAAATATCTGGGGAACAAAAGCAGACTTAAAAACAAGACTTCAAAGCAATCTTAGGAGATTTTGGTTATTTCTCCATCCTCCAGTTTTCAAATTTGGAATTCAGTCATGACTATCATTCACTAGTTTCGTTCTTGATTTTAGAAAGCAGCAGAGAACTAATTTCCCTCCTACTTCCCCCAGCCACGCCCCCCCCCCCCCAAAAAAAAAAAAAAAAAGAACAAAAGAAAAAAAAAAGAGGAAACATGCTGCCATGGCCTAATCTTGCAGCTGGCCCATTTGGGTGGATCACCTGCTTTTGCACAAGGACAAGGCACTTGGCCATGTTAAGTACCAGAAAGCTGAATTTGAGTCCATAATTAATTGTCACACATGTCCAGCTCTCAAGAACTGGCCAGGGGACCTTCAGCTTTGTGGCTTTATCACCTTAAAGAAAAGCTGACCTGTGAACACACTTTAGTAAAACTTAGTAGGTAAATTCTTAGCTGATATGGGTAGATACAGCTTTATCTCAAAAATAAATGAAAGTACTCTCAAATACTTAAAAAGCAATTTTAAGCAGTCAAAAAAGTTCTGCTTTACCTGCACACCAAAATGGTGTGTTGCTGTAGTCCAGGGGACAGAAAACATCAAAGCAGGGGCAGTGTCCCCATGGCCGGTGTGACTGCGCTGCCCGCAGCAAGCAGACCCTTCCTCTGCAAAGCCTCGGCTGGGGACAGCGCGGCTCTGCCCGCTGGTGCCCCCGCGGGAGCACACCCGCCTCGCCAGGCATCGCCGCACCGAGCTGCCAGTGCTCATCTGAACGGGCAAATGTTTTCTGAAATTACACTACAGCAACTCGAACTTCAGCCTTTTCATTACCCCCTTGTTACAATGATAATAGGAGGAAAATAATACTGCCTAAAGGTACCCCAGCCATGAGTGACAGCAGACACAGTAATGTGCATAATTACAATATTCATAAGCAAGTTTTCATTATAATTAACAAAGACAACTGTCTTATTTTGTTCTGATTACCTAAAGATATGTTAAAAGTAAGTTTGCATAATTAATTACCAAAGGTAAGTTTCCTTATGAATCCTTGGAGGTTATTTCAGGGACCTTGTTCAAGAAAGTTATCTCCATAATAAACATTATTTGTCACTTCTGAGCTTACAAATTAGTCATGGTGACGTAAAGAGAAATACAGCTTGAACATCAAGCGGCAGGAAGAGCTGGCGGCAGCTCAGGCAGCATTCGGCCACGCTGCCGAAGAGGCACGTTTGGACTGAACCCTCTTTGCACAGTCCTCGGTGCAAACTGAGCAGTACATGAGCCCCTGCGCCCAGCCACGGGCAGCCCAGCGCTGCCGCGGGCCCGCGCCTGCCCCGACCAGCAGATGCAGCGGCATCCAGACCTGCAGACTGTGCGAAACGTGCCTTCCTGAAACCAAAGAAGGGCACAGCTCCGAAATCACTGGCAGTCACCCAATTCATTTACTTTTAACACACAGTTTACTTGCACGTTTACTGAATTTCCTTCTGAATTGCTGGGAAAAAGGTTCATATACCGTAGGAGACTACCAGTTCCGGTCATCTATCCAATAGTTTGGTTAGTTTTTGTGGGTTTTTTTTCTAAATAATAATTTTAAAAAATAGTTGGGCTCAAGTTCCTGATAAGTTTTATCCCAAAGTGACTCAATTCAAGCAACCCAGAAAGCCCTTCAACAGCAAATGAAGCATTGTCAATCATAAAGTACTTTGCAAGTTACACAGTTGAGTATGGTTTGTAAAAAATATGCTGCTTATTTTTTCTTTAACCATGCAGAAGTGGTATGGGTGCCTCATGTTGGCTCTTAACTGATGAGTTTTACCCTCTGGATTATTGAAAATCCAGACCCCATAAAAGACAGCATTAAGTACCGAGATCCCGCATTGCCCTTTGCAACAGAGCCACTGAGAAACAGCAGCAGGCAAATCCAAAAACAGGTCACTCAGCTTCTCCCCATCAGCTCACTGCAGGCTATACTGTCAGTTTAACTTCTTCACTTAGGTCCTTCTGCTTCCCATAAGAATCACAAGAGTATTTGGGAGCAGGTTTGTACACACAAAACTACTGCCTTCAAATGAGATTAACCTTCAAGCAAAATTAAGATACACACAGCCCCAGCGTAGTGGAAGAGAAGCCACCAACATACAGCACCAAGGAAAAGGAAAAATACAAGGTGTGCTTCACTCTGGTATCCCATATATTTGTATTAAAGTTTTCACTATTACAAAAGATTGTTTAAAAACTAAGGGCATGTAGAGGCATGTAGGTAAGCTTTCGCCAGGGAAGCAGGGTCATACAGAAATGGATTGCCTCCTGACAGCACTAAATAAAAATGTATCTTAAGATTCAGGGTAATACACTGAAACCCCAGTGTATTGAAACATCAACAGTGTTTCATGAGTACGATGCTATACTCTGAGTACCTGTGCTAGCAAGACTGAGCTTCCTTTTCTTACTCAGAATTACACTTTTAATCTGATAATAATTTTCTGCTTGATAAATCCAACCTTTTTTTTTTTTTAAGAAACAGACAATAACAAAACAAATACCAATTACCAAGCAGAATGGTTGCATACTTATTTTCATGGTTTCTCTAGTATCTTCCAGGTCTTTCTCCCAGCACAAATCTAGGCCAAGCTCTTACAAACTTCCTCTGTTCAACAGGGAAGTCCACATTGATTCTTTATTGCCATCTAGTGACCAAAGCTATTTCCACTTTATTGTGGTTTAACCCAGCAGGCAGCTGAACACACACAACCATTTGGTCACCCCCTGGCCCTGTGATGTGGAACGGAGGAGAGAATCAGGGAGGGTGTGAAGTAAAACTCGTGGGTTGAGATAAAGACAGTTTAATAGGACAGAAAAGGAAGGAAAAGTAATAACAATAACAACAACAGAACATACAAAATAAGCCATGCATAGTGCAATTGCTCTCCACCCGCTCACAGCCCCCCAGATCACTTCCCCGCAGTTTTATGTTCAACACGATGCCCGTGTGGTCTGGAATGTCCCTCGGGCCACCAGGGGTCAGCTGTCCCGGCTATGTCCCCTCCCAGCTCCCTGTGCACCCCCAGCCCCTCACTGCAGGGCACTGTGAGAGCTGAAGAGTCCTTGCCTGGCTGTAAGCACTGCTCAGCAACAACTAAACCATCAGTGTATTATCAATGTTATTCTCATCTTAAATCCAAAACACAGCACTGTACCAGCTACCAGAAGAAAATCAGCTCTATCCCAGATGAAACCAGGACACATCTTCACACCAAATGGGATTACAGCTCTGGGGAATTTTGAAATCAACATGAGGAAAAGAGAAAGGAAGCTTGCTTCTCACCCTTGACTTTGTGCTGCCCTGTCCATATCCCTCACAGCCCCTCACATCTGCACTGAGCATAGGCCACTGCTGCTTTCATACAGTCCTTTTCAAAATAATAAGTCCATTACCCTCTAGAGCTCAGCAACTCAGAAAGAGGTCACATTGCAAAAAAAGGACAGCTTTGCTTTCTCCCTGAGGAGCTGGTGGAGCTGGGAACAGGGCTCACCTTGCTGGATGGGGTGAGCACAGCACCGCCAGAACCAGCGAGCATTCCACAGGGCTGCAACAGCCGCTTCCTCAGCCCGGGAGAAGGGGCCAGATTGCTCTCAGCTGTTTTCAAGATCCTTCAGAGAGGTATTTTCATTTAGCTCATATTCGCTGGGCACCCACAAGTGGCTCTCGTCTTGCTGAGACAAACTCCTACCAGCTGCCTCTCCTGTCTGCCCACAGGCACCAAAGCAGCGCAGGGAAACCTGAAGAGCACCACAGCCCTTGGACACTTGCTGGTTCCTTTCTCCAGGTGCTGTTGTCTTTAACCCAGCTGGAGCCTCCGGTAATTAATGTCCGGCCGGTAACAGTGCGGTAGGCGGCCCGGCCTGGAGGGGCGGCCCGGCCTGGAGGGGCGGCCCGGCCTCCCCATCACTTTCACAGTGATGACTTTTTCTGGTAAAACCTTTTAAATGCCTCTCTTGGTAAGGAATAAAAGTCTGAGTCACTCTGTGTTCTTGATCCAGGGTAGCAAGTCACTTTTATTTGTCAATAAAGCTATTGCATTTTCAGTGCTTTTTGCTAAAGCTGAGTTGAAGCTTCAATCTGAAGACATGCCTTTATTTCCAGATTTCCAGATTTAATGTTGAGTGCTGTAGTCTTCTGTAAAACAAGCAAAGCCCAGTTATGAGCATTTTTAAAGTTTCAATTTTACAGCCTTCTCATGTCATCACTCAGTTGAACAATATAAAAAGACCACAACGCAATTCAAATAATCCATGTAATTAGCATGTGCTCACTTTTATTTCAAGACAAGAGTCCTGTAATTCAAAACTAGACAAACCCCCTGTTTCTCACTTTGGTGCTTTCTCTCTAATTTACCAGGAGAGGAAGGTTTTACAAGGAGAAGTAATACCTTATTTTCTGAACCAAGTAGGAAAAGGACAGATTAAGAACAACTGCTTTCAGTTTCATTTAATTAACTGGATGGGGCAGAAACTATCCTGCTTAGGAACTGAAAAGCAGAGGGGGATGTGAGCAAATAAATAGTGTTAAGATTCACAGCCTGTTTGGGATAGGCTGAGGAAACAAGTTTATGTACTGCCTACGGATCAGTGTAAGCTCAACTGAAGGTATTGTCTGGCGTAATTATATTAATGCTTCTTCTAACATGCAATTTTTACTATGGAGAAAAAAATAATTTTACTTCTTGTCTTCTGAAATTATTATTTAAGTCTCCATTCAGTGCTGGAGCAGACAGACCTGGGACACACAATCTGTTCTGTTAAATCTTGTGCTGATCTCTGCTTACAACAGGGAAGGTACTGAGTCAAGAGTGAAAACATCTGAAGCAATGCTTGCCTAATGCAACCTCATAAACCAATTGTGTGTTGGAATATAAAGAGCTTTGTGATATTCTGAGTATTAGCTCTTCTAGACATACTTCCTCTGCAAAATATCCCATTGTTCCTATTAACCCAATGTAGAACAATCCTGAATGATGACTTCTATTCTAAATTTCTGAAATTTTGCAGTACCTTTTTCTCCATGGCTTTATTTTTTTTTCATCCTAGCATTTTTCAATGATGTCAAATGTAGGCATTTGATCTAGAAAAATAAGAAAAAGTCATATCAGAGGAGGATTTAACATTATATTCCATATGCAATTATATTCAGTAGGGAGGCAACTGAGCCCCTCTATTAGAATGGAAAAGTATGTAGAACTCCATCTGTGCAGCTGAGTGACAATCATACTATTTGCTTAGCAGGAGCAGCATCAGCCTTCAGCAAATAACAGTTGTTGAAGACTTTCCAGGATTTGAGCTTAAAATTAATACCTTGAGTCATGGTTATTATTTTCCTAAAACTCAAGCAGCCTATAGGCAACGGATCTTGCTTGTATAGATGTGAGCATAAAGAGTCAATAGAATTAATAAATTTCATGCTTTAGAGAGAAAGTGTCCCTATGGCCAGCATTTCAAGCAGCTATGGAATCCAGAAACGGGCAGTGGGACCCCAGGCAGTGTGGAGATAGGTAGTGACTCTGTAGGTATGGCATTTTGCAGGTAGGAGGCCGAGTCCAACCTGTCACTCTCACCTCGTGTTTCTGAAGGGTTGGAAGTGGCAGAAGAATGTTGCAATGGGCACAGGCCACCAGCATGTCAAAAGACTGGGTGTCTTTAAGAGCTTGAGGTGATGTGGAAAGTCCGCCTCTTGTGGGAGAGGGAAAGCCAACCTTTTTGTTCTTTTTGGGTTTGAGCAAGGTTTTGGAGGTCAATAGCTGATCCCTTTTCCCTTTGGGACGGACATCCTTCCACGCTGTCTCATTCTTGGAGCAGGAAGAAGACTGTGGTGGATCACTGCTGAATTTTGAAGTTGACTGGTCAGCAAGAACTTCTGTCAGCTTATGGGCTGCACTGCATTTATTCTGTTAAAAGAGAGCATGCATATTGAGGTGAAGATTGGCATTACAGCCAACTGTGTAGTATGTTGTGATTTGCAACAGACCTGATGTCCCTCATGGGGAGGGACAGTGGACACCACCTCACAGTGATGCTTCAGCTGAATAAATTGTATCATGAAACCATAGTTTGAAGACCCAAGACACACAGTCCTTTCTTACCTAATAGATAGCTTTTCAGAGAAATAACCTGTCTGGATATTAAGCACAGGCCACTCTCTTGTCCAGTTTCAAACGTGCTTACCAGATGTTGGGAGTACTGGTCATCTGAGAATGACTTATTGCACTTCTGACAAAGATTGCCACTGGTACCTTCAGAAAAAAAAAAAAAAAAAGAGAAACGCACTACTGATACACTGACACTAGTCATCTAGACAGGCTGCTCAGATCTACATATGATCACTGGTTCTAGAGAAACAAAGAATGCTGATTCCACTGGCCAAGAAGGAATTAGACTTGCGACTATATTTTGCTTTTGGCACCACCAATCCACCATCCCTTCTCTCAAACTTCAGGATATTTGAAATTCCACTCCAGCCCCATGTTTTGTGGCTCAAGATGCTTCCCTCCTACCCTGGCCTAGCAATGCTGTTTGGTTTGGGTTTTGCTCTCTGTAGTTTATTTTGCCAGTCACTACACCTACTGATGCCTGCTCTTTTCTGGAATCATTGACACAATTTATGAATTTTTTGTCTTGACATATTCTGTCCAATACCTTAGGCCTAATAAAGCTGCTTTCAACTTCAAGAAATCAAGGTACGCATCACTGCTTTTATATATGAAGTAGGTGGAAATTCTAAATATTATTTTCTCCTGTGTGACAAATAGAAAGAAGTTACACTTATTTTCTGACAGAGGGAATTTCACTTCCAGGATACGGGAGGCATAAAAGAACATGGCAAATGATCTACCTATCAGTCAGTGGAACCACTCTGGCTTTACAATAACTAGAATAATATAAAGCAACATTTGGACCTGTCGCTGTGGTTGGTTAAAGAAAAATCTCCTCTAGCCTGGATTACTCAGAGTTGTAAAGCAGGCAGGAGAATTTTAATTGAGATTTAACAGAGTTGACCCAGTCCACGACAATGAGGAATTTTGCTTACCAGTGGGGCAAATAAATGTTGCATTAGTAGGTGTGTCACTGGTTTGAAAGTTCACATCCTTATGGTAGGACAGACCACTGTTCTGACAAATATCTTTGTGTTTGTTCTGGTCTTTGTACATGATGTATTTGTTACACTCCCAACACCACTCCGTTCGGCTGGCACAGGTGTTCAAGTGTTCCTCCAGCTTGTTGAAGGGCATTTCAAGCTCACAGATCTCACATTTCATTGCTCGTTTGTGGCATTCCTCAGTCTGCACATGAATAGAGGAAATTATTACAAATCTTCTGCCAATACTAAAAGAGGGCATTGGGTGACAGCAATGAGTGACTGTTTAAGAATGCTCTCATTAAGGGGTATCCACACAACCAAATGCAGGCTTAGCTGTATAAGGAGTTTGCCTATCTTGGCTATCTTTAATTTAGGATGATTTTGGCAATATAAGGCAAAATGGGAATCAATAGCAGTGAAGATGCTCTGTGTCAGTACAGGTTAGCAACAGAGCACAAGCCCACCTAGAATATTCCAATACTTCAGCTACCACCATGAGGAGAGGCCTGCTGTGTCTTCACTGCTTTGGTTCCTTGAAACGGTCAGACTACAGCTAGCATGGACAGGTTGCTCTTGCTTCCCAGCCTCTGCCAATTCTTTTGTGTATCTCCTCCTAAGCTGTTTCCTTGACTCTTGCTTTGTATAACCACTCCTTTGGAAAAGAAGGTAATATGAGTGTGGGGACAGGATGGAAATGTCTTCAAGAAGCATCAAAGAACATTGGCTTGAGGCACCAAGGATGAGAAAGTAATAGATTAGCACCTGGAACGAACTGTCCCATTACAACTGGATGGGCAACCACCAATGGATATACTCATTTACAAAGAGGAAAAGGTATGCTAAAACACTGCAGCTGTTGAGAGGTTTAAGTTTCTTCATGGTCCAGGACAAGAGTCAGGGATTTACCTGTTTTTACTGTTGAATCCATTAGAGTGACTCTTGGTTGCTGGCCAAAGGGGTCAGCCTAGCAGGTTAAAAGTACTGCACTCCATACATACCTCATGATGCTCCAACTGGTACTGCTGCATGCTTTGGTGACAAAGATTACACCTGACCTGCAAGCAAAACATACAGCAGTTCATCAGGATCATAGAAAGATGGTTAGTGATTTCATATGTAGATACAACTGCAAGATGTTGAGATGATCTTCCTGTCATTTTCATCCCAATCACTGATAAGCTGTTGGTAAATTTTTGTTTCTCTGTCAGGCCTGAACTGTGTTGATGAGATTTCGAGGAAAACAGATATCTGATGATTCTGCAGGAAGCTGTCATTCTGTGCAAGGATCCAGTTGTCAAGGGTGCTTATGTGAAATGCAAAGTGTGATGTGAAATAAAGAGTGTGTATTCAAAATTTTGACTGAGGTTTAACCTAAAAAGTATAGGTCTGATATTCAGCTAGTCTAAATTATAATAGCCCCTCTGAAGACATAGAAGGCATGCTAATTTTCTGTGGGTTTGCCATGAGAGCTATTTGTGTTAAGTAACTGAAATCAATGGCATTGCTAAAATAATAAAACTAGTAAGACGGAATAAAAAGTCATGCCTGTGTATCCATGCTTCAACATAGTACCCAAGTAGGGTTCTTAATGCTATACCAAAAATACTATTACCTCACTGTATGAAGAGCTGATAAATTTACTCTGCCAGTTCAGTTTTGTTAAAAAAGTGCATCGATGTCATAGCTTTGTACAAGCAATGCTTATGTCAGATCAGGTCCTCTCTGTCTTCCTCTAATCAAATATTTCAACTTGCATCCTCTGGCTAATTCACAAGCACCAGGAGCACATATCCATACCTAATCTGTAATTTGTATTGCTGGGGAAACCCCAGTGGAAGCTTTGTTCTGTTGAGTGTGCAACAAGATCAAAAGGTGCTGTAACAAGGCCCGAAGGGTCATATCAGACCCTTATAGATTTTCTGGTCAGACAATTACAGAAGTTCAAATCTAGTTAATATAGAGCACAGTACCATTAACATACTACTTCAGGGCTGAGTGAGCCTTTTGCTTCTTGCAGAAAGATCATGTAGCATTCCTCACCTGCTTGTGTGCTTCTGTTTGATGGTCTTTCATATCCTTCTGGGCAACTGGTTCATCACATTCTGGACAGAGACTGAGAAATCGCAAGCAGTGGGCCTCATGGAGGGAGAAATTGGCAGCAGACACACCTCGTTTACTACCAAGGGCATAAATGGGAAAGAGAGAGAAGAGTAAATGAACTGGTGTGGTGGGTTGACTCTGGCCAGCAGCCAAACACCCACAGAGCTGCTCACTCACTACCACCACACACAGAGTGGGACGAGGTAGGGGAATAGGAAGAACCAAAGTGGGAAAATTTGTAGGTTGAGATAAAGACAGTTTAATACCTGAAGGAAAGAGGGACGGGAAAAAACAAGTGAAGCAAATAACATGACTCACCACCTCCCACAGGCATACCTGTGCCCAATCAGTCTTTGAACAATAGCCACTTCAGAAGAAAACAAAAAAAACCCCACAAACAAAAAATTAAAAAACACCGCACAAAAAAAAACCCCTCAACCCTGTTCCTCTTCCTCTAATGCAGTTTTCACTCCTGAGCATGAAGTTATATAGCATGGAATATTTCTTCGTTCAGTTTGGGTTCGCTCTCCTGGCTTTGTTTCCTCTCAGCTTCTTCTGCACCCTCAGCCTTCTGGGTGAAAAGTCCTTGATTTGGTATAAACATTGCTTGGCAGCAACCAAAACATCAGTGTAGTATCAACATTCTTCTCACACTAAATCCGCAACACTGCACTAGATCAGTCACTAGGAAGAAAATTAGCTCTATCCCACGCAAAACCCAGACATTCAACTAGTTTGTCCCTAAAAACTAGAAATAAGTGCATTTTTTATTCATCTTAATGAGACATTTAGAGACTGGATTCTATTGCTCATTCTCTTCTGCCATATTCCCAAGAATACTTCTGAAAAGGACAGGGTAGCTGCTGGAGGCTCCTGGTATATTTCTCCAACAATTGTTCAGGAAAAGCTGCAGCTCTCCTTTACATTGTTTACAGATGTGGAAAGAAAAGGACGGTCCCTCTTCTGGATGTCATTTAAGGCATCACAAAATTTCCAGGTCTGGCTCCTGGCAGAGCAATTTAAGGTAGCCCTGCTGAGCAGCTGCTCTGTTCAGACGAAGGCTTCCTGTGAGCTGAGATACACAGATGTCACCATACTCACTGGGATTCAGGAACAGACTCAAGTTTATCTGGGAAATCACGTATTAGATTTTAATAACTGATGCGTTCGCAACATTAGTGACAAGAATTGAGATATTGTTCAACAGGAATGGCTTTATTGTGGGAATGTGTCTTCTCTGTCACCACAGGTTTTAAGAATTGGTTAGAGGCATCTAACAGAGGTTTTCAGCAAAGTAGGTCTGCCAAGGGGTCTGATCAGTGTGCAGCAACTGCTTTGTTCAAAGCATCGCCTACAACCCTTTAGAACATAACGGACAGGCTCTCTTTGTGCAAGGCTAAGCATTGGTTTCCTTTGTGACCAAATCAAACTGAGGCTAAGCTCATGGTTAACCTTTCTAAGTTTGACACTTTTCTAATTGCAGTGCTTCACAGTCTTCATATAATTTGCCCAATGGCTTAGCTACTAGTTGAGACACAGCAAGCAATGCTATCCTCATGACCCCTCTCAGTCCTCTATTTTATGAGAGATGGCCATTTACCCTGATAAAATGAATATATTATCACTTAACTGCAAATAAAACAACAGAAAGAAACATGACTCATGGGAGGAAACTGAGGCAGATACTGGTTTTGGCATGGTCCATACACTGACTCCTCTGCCAGATGCTGCAAAATTATCCACGGTGGTATTATGTAAAAAGAGAACATACAGCACAGGGTTATGGAAGAAACCCCTCCACAGCAAAGTAGCAAGAAAGCAACAGCCTGGAAATGTGAAAATGCATCCAAAATAGTATTTTTGCTTACTACTAGCATACGCCCCTCCTGTCATGTGATTCTTCATCTTCTCCCCCTGTTACAGGAGACCCAGACAACATTAAGGAAAGTCCTAGAAAACTCTTGAAATCCCCACACTTTGTAGGGGTGGAGAGGAAGAAAGATCTCTTACCAGTTTTTGCAGAACTTGCTCTCTTCTGTCATTATTTTTCTCTTTATTTTCCTGGATGTCTTTTCTTCTAAAAGTAGAGAAAGAAAAAAAAACGAAACTGAAAGCCTCTGTTGCAGTAACTCCACCCCGGACAGCTGCTTAGCCAAAAATTCTTTAAAGGAGAAACAGCAGCATTGCCAGACAAATATGTGCTTTTAGTGTGAGTTCCACATATAGATTAGTTTTCTAGTCCTTAGAGAAACTGTGGGGTTTCCATTTCCTTCTTGCCCAAATAAACTAATCTGCAGCGGGCAGGTTTCTGCCCCGAGCTGCCCGAAGCTGCTGAGGGCAGGGTGTCCCTCTGCCCCCCTGCAGCAAGGCTGGCTGACCCGCCGGCCTCTGCCCCCAGCACCCGGGCATGCCGGGCTGGACGGGGCTCTGAGCAACCTGTTGTAGTTGAAGATGTCCCTGCTCATCGCTGGGGCCTTGGACTAGATGACCTTTAAAGGTCCCTTCCAACACAACCCATTCTATCATTCCATGATTCTCTGTCCGCACTCTCTCACTGCAGACGCCTGCCAAGGAGCTGGGTGAGCGCCTGGATCCCTGAGGGAGGCAGCAAGCTGTGATGAGCCGGCCGCCCACCAGCGCCTCTGGCACAGGAGAGGCAGCAGAACACCCTCTGCTTCAGCGCTTCCCCGAGAGGGCTGCAGGAGTCCTCCGGCCACCATCTGCCCTCCACCCCTGCAGCCGCAGTGGCTCAGGGAGCCCTTGGGCCCTGTCCTGCCCAGCGCCTGTGCTGTGTTGTGCAGGTGTAGCACCAGCACCTACCCACATAGGAGCCTGCAGGGAGCATGACAGCCCACCTGTGAACTCACCTTTAATGGTATTTTACTGTTAACCATAACATTGCAGTCTACCAGATCACAGTCTGGGCAGGAGCCAGCGGAGAGGGAGAGGCAGCACCATGAAACGAGCCCCCAGGTGCTGTGGCCTGAACCCAGGAGGCTGCCTGCGGGCAGCGGGCTCTGCTGGCGGCTGCCCCGTGCCCCACTGTGGCTGGTGCCCACGTGGCTGCAGCCCTTGCCCGGCTGATGTCACCACAGCCATTGTTCTCTCAGCCCGTGCAGGCTGACAGGCCACAGGGCTGGTTTGCAGTCAGCAGGGAGGGTGGCCAGTGGTGAGCGGTGTTCATGGTCATATCTAGCCTCACAAACACCTTGACCTCCCTGGGGCAATGCTGTCACACTCAGACAAAAACAGCCAGCTGGTGCCACCATGGGTGAGAAACCCAGCATCAGTCCTCCAGCCACCTCACCAAGCCCCAGAGCGTGGCTGCTCAGCCTTGCCCCAGCAGACTCCCAGGCCCCACTGTTCCCCAGTGACCCTTGGACCACTTCAGTGTATCTAAGTGCAGGCAAAGTGAAATCTCCAGCGTGCATTAACCAGCTCTCCCTTTTCCCCTGGTGACATTCTCTCGTGGTTGGGACTGACTGACAGCATTAGAGGCCCCACGTGCAGCAGGTCCTGCCTGTCGCTGCACCTCAGCTGGGGGTCATACAGCTCTACATTTTTACAAAGGCAACTTTAGAAGAAATATGTTAGAAAGAAAAAGGAATGGAACTTGACCTTTTCATTTCAATGCTAATACCAGTGTCTTGAGGATTTTCTGATGGAAGGCCTAACATTTCTTGTACCTGCTACAACAACTGATCCCTTACAGCAGTATGATGGACCAACCATCAGTGTTCGTCGTTTTTTAGGTACCACCTACTAAAAGCACAGGACCAGGCAACTCCAAAAAGCCCCTTCTGTCTCCCATTTGTCCCTGGGAAAAAAAGAAGAAAAATAAGAAAAAGGAAGCCCTGTAAGCCATTATTTAGACCTGGGAATAATGAGTGTTTATCTGGATTTTGTAACACAAATTATGTAATGAAGCAGAGAAAAGGCTTTTGAACAAATATGTTAATGAGATGGCAGCTAAGGGAGAGGTTACAGAGTTGCCAATTCCGAATCAAATTTTTTAATGTTATTTTCTTTTTTTTTTTTCTCTTTTGTAGTCATTAGCCTGCACAGCATTCAAATGTACTTCAGGGCTTCTTGCAAACTAGACAGGAAATACCAATTCTAGGTCAAGAAATCCTGATCAGCAACACACACAGAGAAAACTCCACTGACTCAAAATTCATAATGAGGGCTTTTATGTAGGAAGTTGTTGGGCTGAAAGGACTGTTCGTTCAGCATCTCAAAAGCATTTCTTGGAAAAATATCAGATGCTCCACTGGGAACTTAGCTGCAAGATACTCCTAAAGCTACAGAGTGGACTGGCACTGGTTGGAAAGTACTTATTGGAGGGAAAAGAGAAAATAACGAAACAGTGATTTTCTCTGAATGCCGGTAATAACTCTTTCCATGTAAATTCTGTATGAAACTTCCACTGCACAACATTATTGTACAAGACCTATGCATCTTTTTAAGTCAAGCATCCCATAGAGGTAAGTTCTGAGATGACTGTTTTTTAAATGTGATTTTCAAAAGCCTGGGTAGAAGACACTTCTTTTTCTGCTAAGTCTTAGAATGTGTCAGGGTCAGTTTTTTCATTTTTGTTTCTCATTGTACCTCTGGGTGTTGCATGGAACCTTCAACATAAAAGAACTTTAAAAAGAATGTGAGGAGAGATTTTGTCTTGAGAGGGAATAGCAGTTATCTAGGTCAAATGGACTGCTTTTAAACAGGCAAAATGTACTTGTGTGTTTGGACAGCATTTGAATTAGAAGCAGAATGTATGTATATCTACCAAGAAGAACAAGAGGAGCTTATTATTCAAAATTAGGGTAACAAAATTCAGCCCAAAGGCTGCTACAATATCCTGCTTCTAAATGGTGTCTGCAACCAAAAGCTCATTTTACCTATTTGTCCTGGTGTCATCTGGGATAGAGTTAATTTTCTTCCAGTAGCTGGTATAGTGCTGTGNTATTGTTATTGTTATTGTTATTAAACAACTTTCCCTTCCTTTTCTGTCCTATTAAACTGTCTTTATCTCAACCCGCAAATTTTACCTTTTTTTTGTTTTCATTTTCTCCCCCATCCTACAGCCGGGAGGGGAGTGAGTGAACAGCTGTGTGGTCTTTAGCTGCCTGCTTGGTTAAACCACACTACTGCTGTCTTTAAAGCAGTAGTTAAAGACCATGAAGCCACAAATCTCACATACATATTTGTAAATCCTGCTCTGGCATCTGCTATGTTCAGATCAGTACTGCCTGGAGGAAAGGATTCTTTTTTCTCGAAGGCCTGAAGTTAGTACTCAATTCAGAGGAGCTGAATTTCAGGCTGAGGGAGGTTTTTGTTTAAATGCTCTCTTTGAAGCATCTAAAACTTCTCTCCTGGAGGTTTTGCAAGCACGATGGGCTCTCTGCAGCTTCCTTTTGCCTGGCTGTCAGACTAGTTCTGTAAAAGCAGCCAAAGCTTTGTCCGCCTTCTCTTCGGCACAATGAGGAGGAAGCTCATGGACAAATTATGTAAAAGAGCTGTCATTCCTGTAGCACTCTCATATCCAGGCAGTACCAAATGTATCTGAGTTGTAAGCATCAACTGAGGGAGACAGGAAACAGCTGCAAAACTTGCCAAATCGAACATGCTCCTCTGCGCTTCTCTCTGGTGGTGCATGCTGACCCCTTTGAGAGCAGTGCCCAGCCTTGGCACGCCCTGTAAACTACTTTTCCCTGATTTCATCCAGTCATGCTCTGCTCTTCCTGCATCTTAACTATGCATTGCACAGCTTTTCCATGCTTTATCTGAATGTAGGTGTCTTCTCTCTTGTCCTCACTCAATATTCTTGTTCCTGCCTGTGATGTTGCCGGTTGTGATGGTATATGAATATGCAGTTCTAACATCTGGATTCAGTCAACTTCTCGGCCTCCCGATTCTTACAGTAAAGCATGAATTGACATGTGTAAACCTCTAATTGTTCATAAAATAGTGATGGAAGTATCTTAAATATGAAGTGCTCAGTGGCAGGATGGCTTGAGCAAGGGGGTGACACAGTCAGAATTTACCTTTCAAGATTACAGGTTCAGATCTGTACAGGACTTTGTCCTTGCTGCTTTGCAACAACCATCTGCTTTCCTTGTTTTTTTTCATTGGAGACAGTCCACAGGAATGCAAGTTTTGGCTGATTCCCCACTTTCTGCTAGGCTTTGCGCTGGTATGAAGTTTCCTCTGTGTTGGTAAGTTACCCAGAGGGACAGCTACTAAAGACTTGAAGATTTGGAATCTGTACAGATCCGGTTGGCTGCTATTTTTCTTAATGAACATTCACAGCTTTTGCAAACAGAATGCTAACATTGGAGTGTCTTGTTTTGTACTTTTGTCACTGAAGTTCCTCTGGTCAGCAGAGGACAAATAGTGCAAGCTGTAGTCAGAGTTCCCTCATTACTTGCTGTGGAATCTGAAATTCTTTCTTTCTGTGAGTAACTGCTTGGTAAGACTGTACTAAGAGACTGCAAGATCAAATTTTCAAAATATAATTTATGCTGCCTTCAGTTTCAGGTGGCTGTTGACATCCCAGAAGCAGAACATAAAATATCAACAAATTATTTGTCTTCAGTCTAGTTTCTGACATTTTGCTAGTGCTTGCCACACTTTCAGTAGTGCCATCACTTCTAATCTTGATTCTGTAGCTACACTGTAGACCAAATTGCTGAAGTGAATGACATTACAAACAACCTTTCAAGTTAACCTTTCTGGGTTGTTTTTAACCCAGGTTGCAGTCACACAGTCCCTCAAAAAGTAATAGGCAGTGAAACACAGCCACGCATGCCTGCGCAGACCTTTGTTTTGGGGAGAGCCCTGCTGTGGTTTTAACTCTCCATCTCCCTAGAGAAGCTTGGTCCTTTCTCACCAGTGCATGGATTAATGCCCGTCCCCGGGCCCCATCAGCAGCTCCTGAGCCCAGTGCCTGGGAGAAGCTGTGTCAGCACTCTGGTCCCTGCACACAAAGTGTGTTAGGAGAATCTGTGCTTACCAGCAACTTTCCGTAGGCACTATGAGGATGGAGATTTTTCTAAACATCCTCACAACTGGTGTGACAGCTTGACACAGAGCCACCAGGCAGCTTTCCTTGTTCATGGAAGGTCTGCAGGAGCACAGAGGTGGTCGTAAGGACTGGGGAGATGGGAAACGCCATGAGTTATGTGCCAGTGCCCATATGATGGAGCAGGCCGGCGGTCTCTGCCCGGGACAGGGCCGGGCTCGGGACAGGGCCGGGCTCAGGACATCTCCCGCTGTCCCTCAGGTGCTGGGGCACCGCGTCCGGCGGCCGCCGGCCCGGGGGGCGGGACACACGTCGCACAGCGGAACCGGCAGCTCGCGCGCTCCTGATCCGCGACTGCGCCGCTCCCGGGGGCCAGACCCGGCTGGGCGGGAGCGCCGGTGTCCGGGCAGGGCGGGGGCAGCCGGGGTCCCGTCAGAGCAGGAGCGCCCGGCCCCCGGCAGGGAGCGGGCGGGCCCGCTGTCCCGCCAGGGCGCGGGCGGGTCATGTCGCCCCCCGCCATGTCCCTCCCGCTGCGGTCCCGCCGCCCCGTACTTAAGGCGGCAACAGCCGGCGCTGCTCTTGCTCGCGCCCTGACCGTTTGTCCCCACAGAACATGGCCTCGACGTGCCTGCGGCCGCTGCTGAGGTACCGGTCCTTCGCCATCCTCTTCCTCACACCGCTGCTGCTGCTGCCGCTGCCGATCGCTGTGCCGACGCGGGTAAGTGCCCGCGGGCCCAGGCGGGAACAGACGCACCCCGGTGCGGCCGCTGCTGTCCCCCGGAGCCCACTCCTGACCCCGCGGTCCCGCCCCTGCTGCCCAACAGCCCCTGTCCCGGCAGCCACACCAGCCCTGCCCGGGCTTCCTGCCACCCAGCCTGCTTGACCACCTCACCGCAGACACTGGCCACCTGTCCCGTCCTCGTCGCAGCATCTCCTTGGCCACCTGGGCGAGAGGTGCCTCATCCCGGCGGGCAGTTCCTCCTCCCTACAGCGGGCTGAAGCAGATCCTCGCTGCCCCTCGCCCTGGAGCACCTCTGTGCAGCTCAGTTAGCTATTCAGTCCCACATCTCAGGAGCGCGTGTTGCAGGTTTCACACACTGGTGCTGGGCAGCTGAGCTTGCAGAAGGAGGTCTGTGCCAGTCTCTATTCATCCTAAGGGTTGTGCTACTGCTAGAACCCAGGGCTCCCACGGACCAAACATCTTGTAAATTAGATGAATTTCTTTTGGAGTCAAACATATGCATAACTGGCCTGCACATTTATAACTCAGTAATTATGGCAGTGGACTGAAAGACAGGACTCCTGGGTTCTCCAGCTCATTCTGATGCTAAGGCTCTGAGATAGTCCACAGTCACTTGCTGCGTGGCATTCTTCATCAGCGGTGCAGTCAGAAGCTGTGTGTTGTGTGTTATGCAGTGATCATAACAGGGTTTCAAATCCAATATCCTCCAATTCACATCCATCTGACTCCAACAATGGCACAAATCCTTTGCTTCCAATGGAGTTATACCAGCATTAATCTGGAATAACACAGTAAAGAGTTTCGTCTTTAATGGCTTGCAGCCTTCTTGGCAAAATGTGAAAGCTCAGTTTATGGTATTTTAGCCTACTAGAGCTTTAAAGTCTATTCTAATGCTAAAAACAGCCTTTCTTCTGAGTGACCTGTATTGCTCCATGTATTTTAAAGTACAGGAAGATGTCATGCATATTTATAAAGAAAATGCCAGCCCTTCTGGTTTACTTGTCTGAGTAATATCAGGCCTGCCCTTCAGCTGAATGCTGATGCTTTATAGAAAGAGGAATTCCTGACTGTTAGGCACTACTTTGATCAATACTAAGAATAGATAATTTCCTTAAAAAAAAAAGTATGTCTTAAGTTTTCTGGTATTTGTGGGAATATTGTGTCATCACTCTAATCTGGGAAATCACAGTATTTCACAATGGGAGAGTAACATTTCTGTCTGTCACTGCTTTTTCAGCAGATCACTCTGTTTCCTGTCAACTGTCCAGAGACACCAAAGAAACATTTTGTGACTGTTCCCATAAATCACAGATAGATATACATGTAGATACAGACATATATTTAATTCCATATCTTTGGTTGTTTGAATTGGCTGTAGTTGTTGGAGTTAATTTATAGGTGTGCTTGTATTTTTGAGCTACACATCAATTATTTACTCTCCACTCTACAAAACCAGTGTTTCTTCTGTATTGTGTATTTTGTTCGCTTAGGGTTGTTTATCTATCTGCCATATTTGCAACAGGTTAACCACAGTCAGTTCTAGCACTTCATTATTGTGGTACAGCATTAATTGTATCGTGAGCTCACCTCATCTTTATTAAGGGAAGAGACTTAGATGATCTGTGTGATATCTCTTAGTCTCTGAAGAAATATTGTTTTCAAAACTTATGCTGTTATTAATCTCCTGGAAACCTAAAGAAAAAAAAAATCATATTACTTACAAAGGCTGTTTTCTTGTTCTTAAGCTTCTCAACAAAATGAAGGAAAACACACCCCTATTTATAAATATCACCTTACAGCAATTTTTAAATGTCACTGTAACACCATTTATTTTTGCAATAAAGTCACATTTGTATTAGAATAAAATTCTATAAACACATACTCTAAATATGAGCAAATTCTGAACTACAGAACACTGACTTAAGGTTTAAAACACTGTTTACTGTTAGCTAATGAATGCTTGCTTCTCCTGACAGTTTTGAAAGTACAAACCAAGGAATGCTAAGTTACAGAAATGCCTGGTCAACAGTATAAAAAGATATGTTGCAACATTTCTAATCTAGGGAATCCCCCTAGTAGGTAAGCACAGTATTATTTGGAAAAGTAACTAAATACCTCTAACGAGCTTAGTCACACACACACACAAGGTAAAAGAGTTTTACTTTAAGAATTACTTTAAAAAGTTAAGAACATTTGAATTATTCAGTGATATAGTTTCTGGGCTCACGTGTGTTGCACTGGACATACCTCTAAGACTCGTGAGTATCAGATGAACTAATCATCCACGCTGGGAAATTTGGTCATCCATTTTAAAATAATTAACTCAAAATACAAATGCCAAAATCTACAAACATTATTAAAAATTCTTGGCTCCTAGATGTGAAATCTGCATAGCTCAACTGCCAAGAGGTATTTGCACACTGCAAACTCTGTACTTACCTGTTTGTGGAAGGTTTGTTTTTCTCACACCCTACATTTTGGGGGGTGCATTAGAACAAACACTGTGGTAAAAAAAAGATCTTTTTATGCAAGCGACTTCAGAACAAGGTTTAAAAGTACAAGTTCAAATCCTCATGTCTCTGCTACCTATTTCAGCACAACTTGTTCAGCTACAGGCAATGGAGTGTTTGAGTCCCTTATAAGAGCGACCAATATGTTTCATATCTTTAATAACAGCTTTCTGTGCTTAAATGTGTCTTATGTTGCAGGAGGCCAAATGTGCATATATCATCATCATCATGGCTGTGTACTGGTGCACTGAAGTGATCCCACTGGCTGTTACCTCCCTCATGCCTGTGGTATTTTTCCCTCTGCTTGGAGTTCGGAGCTCTAAATCAGTAAGGAACTTGCTCAGTCCAGATCTGATGCAGGGATATCCATTACTCTGATCCCCCATCAATATTTTGCAAACAAGTCTGATAGGATAGCACTCCAGTTCAGTGGTGCTGGTTTTGAACATGTTGAGCAATGTTCAGGGTTCCTGTCTGGGAGGTTTCTGAGCTGAATACACATTTGCCCAAAATGTTAAGGGTGTGTTGTGGGGCTTGAGGTGGCAGAGGGGAAGATCCATTTCTGGGTGTGGATCCTGCCAGAGAGCATCTCACTGGTGCCAGCAGCTTGTAGGTTCATAACCCATCCCATGAGAAAGCAGGGCTGACACTTCCACTGTGAGATTTCAAAATGTGTGGGACAAACTTCTTCTGACAGGGTAGACAGCATGATGCCAACGAGTACACTGTGTCCTCTCCAAAGCTCATTCTGGCTGTTTGTGCGAGTGCTTTAGTCCAAGGGGACTGTATTCGGGTAATTGTAGCCTAGCTTCACTGCGGGCCAACAAGCTGGTAAGGCCAGGTGTAGTTGCTAAAGGAGCTCAACATTTCTAGTACCTACACAATACTTTGAGCCTTTGTTTTAGGTAACTGCTGTCATTTTGTACTTTATTACCTCTTGATGATCCAAAAAGAAGGTTCATGATGCACCAAGAGCCCCTGCACTGGACAGTTCAGCACTTAAATGGGGGATCAAGGGTTCAGGGACCTGGAGGTAGCTCTGAAGGCTACAGCTGCCCCTTCTGCCAATGTTGGGATGGGGCCTGGTGCAGTAAATGGCTTTGGAAGGATGGAAGGCAAAATGTGCTGGTGAAGCTAGCAAGAGACAACATTTGGGGCCCTGACCTACTGTCTGTCTTTCAGGTGTGCTTGCAGTACCTAAATGACACAACCATGCTCTTCTTCGGAGGGCTGATCGTTGCAATTTCTGTTGAACAGTGGAATCTTCACAAAAGGATTGCTTTGAGGGTCCTGCTGATTCTTGGGGTGAAACCTGCACTGTAAGAGTATTACATTACTTCTTTGTCTGTGTCAATTTAGCAGAGGCCTAGGACTGGTGTTTAACAGTCATCAGAGAAGGGAACCTTCAAAAAGTGTCTTTAGCTGCACTTGTACAGAGTTTCCAGAGGTGAAGTCTGGCAGCAGGAATAATTTATTTATCCTTTAGCCAAAAAAAGCATCTGGCTAAATTTTAGATGCTTGCTTGCCATTGGGGACAAAATTATGACCAACTTAATCATGTGCAACTAAGGAGCTAAAGGACTTTCTGGGATTCCTCAGTGAAGGTGGTAGAGCTGTCCTAGAGGGGAGCCTGGCCCTGCTTTTGATTAGTGGATGCTACACACATCCCTGTCTTGGCTCTACTTTCCAAGTTACAGTGACTACGAAGTCAGCATCTGTTTTTTTTCCTTTTTTCTCCTCTGCCCATTTCTCTCTTTTCAGCCTCATGCTGGGATTTATGATAGTCACTGCCTTCCTGTCCATGTGGATAAGTAACACAGCTACCACTGCCATGATGGTTCCCATTGTTCAGGCTGTCCTGGAGCAAATGGACAACACAGAGCATGATGTGACCGTGATGGAACAAGCAGCCGGGCAAACAAATACAGTGATTGAGCTGGAGGAAAAGAATGCATCAGATCCCACTTCAGTGCATGGTAAGGGCCTACTCAGCAGTGAGTTGATTCTGCTGAACTTGCTATGCTCAGAGCTCCCTGACCTAGGAGAACTCTGTACCTTTTCCAAGGAAAGAGGATGGCAACCTGACTGAAAATAACTGAATGCATGGCGTTTAGGTTTTACAAAATGCCTTCCAATTTTGGTGGGTGCCATTGTGTTGTGCTTAGTGATAGATCCCATGCAGATTCTTATGTTCTTTCCTTCAAGCTTGGGTCATCCTCCCATAGTTTCCATAGACGTAACTGCCTGCTCAGGGAAGTGAAAAGCATATCCTGTGGGAAATACCATCCAAACCCCAGCATCCGACTTTCTAAATCTTGTAATTATCAGTGGGGATTCAGCTTCTAAGCCATGTAGGAATGTTTGAAAAATTTTGAACAAACACAAACTATTTTGGTTCTGTGGCAATAAATATCTCTTTATTGACCAGGAGCTAGGGAGAAAAAAGAGGAGTACTTTAAAAGCTACTTGGAAAACAGGAGCTGGTGTCATTTGATTCACAGCAGACAAACTACTCTTTGGCACACTTTAAAGTGTGATCTTACACTGATGCTTGATGCCACAAGGTCCTTCTGTCAGTACTTCTGCAGTAGGTTTCGCTTTGTTTGAACCATGCACATAAACTCAGTCCCTGTGATTTCGCTGCTCTGCTTGCTGTCACAGAGGGCTATGTTATTAAATACCATTAAATATCAGATCTGTGCTGCATTTCTCTTTGAGAGAAGGAAGGATTGTCTTGGAGATTTTAATGCAGATGTGATTTCTCTGATGAGCAAGTTGATCTGCCACAATTCTCTGTGTGACTGTGTGCAAGAATGAGTGCAAATGTTGGTAGTGCAAACGTTGTCCCACATTTCAAGCCTCCTGCCTGGAACACACCAGGCCCATTTTCTGTCTTACATGTCCATGGAAGACACTGTGTGAAAGGGTGTTTATGTCTGCCAGACATTGTGCTGTTATGAGATTGACCCATAACTGCCTTATTTTTTGGACCTTGGGGACATAGTTTAGATACAGCCATGATCTCTGCTTTTGAGTTGTTCCATTTCTGACCTCACTTGTGAAGGGAGAATGCACTATGATTGTGCAAAGCTCAGACACTGCATTTATGTAAGATGCACAAGCCCACAAGAATGACACCTGATCACAGAATGCTCTGTAAGGTTGTTCATTTCTAGCTTCCAAATAGTTGTACTGAAGATAAGTTTTCATATTTGCAAATGCCCTTTTTAATATTGATTCTTGACTCCCGAAACTGATCTAAGACCAGTAATAATAATTTTGCAGGTTTTCTGTCCACTTAGAAGGATCTGCTTGGCCTTGCTGACTAATTTATTTTAGTGTGTACTGAAGGTAATAAATGTGTGCAAAAAGTACCCTTTGGTATTGTTGAGTTGGTTGTAATTGCCATAAAATCATTGTCCCGCTCCGTTAGTCCAGTCAGACTTCAAGATTGGCCTGCTAACCTCAGAAAGCAATGGACCGAGCAGCAAAATTTCATGGTTGATGTAAACTGACATAATATATTGGTCTTAACAGTTACACCAGGCAGGAATTTGGCTTTGGGTGGGTTTTTTTTCTGCCCGTATTCGTAGCTGTTGGGTTCTGGCTGTGGTATTGTAATGTTTCCAGGGACTACAATATCTTGCTTGTGGCAAGCCTCTCTGTGAAACAGGAAATTACTGCTGAGGAACTGTGGCAGTGAGATGGACACCACCATCCTTGGATCATGTAGGCCCAGGCTGTCAGCCCCTCCAGCTTCTCATGGACATGAGTCTAAAGTATTTAGGGAATAACTGTGTTTTGTTGAATTAAAATAAATGGCATACACAAACTGGAAGCATGAAGCCTGCCGACCCCATCCTGAATTCTCTGCCTCCCTAACTTTACCTAAGGCAAGTCTTGTTCTTTGTTTCTAGTCATAAGCAATGGACAAGTCCCTGATGACCCCAGATCTTCTGAGGAAAAGAAAATGAGGAAGCATATATGTAAGGGAATGACACTTTGTGTATGCTATGCTGCCAGCATTGGAGGAACTGCAACACTCACTGGAACAGGACCAAACATGGTACTGAAAGGCCAGATGAATCAGTAAGTCATCCATGCTGTTTCTTTTACTTATACTGTCACTGTTTCTATGACCAGCTGACTAGTCTTAGATGACAGTTTCAGTTGCAAACTATAAGCAATAACCAGTTGATGAACTGAGAGTGAGGGCTGTGTATGAAGTGATGGGCCTTATTTTCCTACTTCAGCCTATTTTAGGCAGCTATGTGCTGGGATTATAGGTCTTCTGAGAAACTTGGAGGTAGTTGCTGGTAATGGGCAGACGGCTGGTTGATCATGAGATACTGGTTCTTCTGCCCCCTCTTTTTCAGCTGAAATGCAGCACATCAGCAAAGAAACTGCAGTGAAGAGCATCAGAAGAATGTATGATTAACTCTTATTATAAACACACTGAAGAGAGCTAAAAATAGCATAGCCTATCCTATAATATTATTCTTCCATGCTGTGAAAATTGCACAGATACTGTTGTAAAGGAAAAGAGTTATCCACAAAATACTGTCTTTGCTAAACTGAGTTTGGGAATTGATTTAAACGCAACCTGATGTAACAGTGAAAATTTTACAGACTCCGCAACAGTCCCTCAACATTGCTTCCTTCTGTTAGGAGTACTTCAGCCTCAACTGCCACATTACCTGTTGGTTTTAACACCCAGCTGGAAATTTGCTATTGGTATTTTTCCTCCAGTCATTACTGTTGGATGCAGGGAAGAACAAAAATTGCTGTTCTTAAAACACTGGCTTAATTCTTTTAAGCCAACTAGCAACTTTGTCTTCTGTTGATGTGAGCAGAAGTGCAAGTATAATTTCAGGAAAGACAATTCTTGCTCTCTTATTAGAACAAATGGAGAGGAAGAAAGAACGCCCTGTCTTGGGATAGATGAGCAGGCATGTTGGAAGTGAAAGGTACCCAGAATGTCTGGGAGATCTTTCAGCAGTGCTTGACTTACTGAGACCTAAAATATCAACATGAGCTCCTATAGGCACTGAAGTAAAACACAGGGGAAACTGAGGATCATTTAAGTTCTGCTCTGAAATCCAAGCTGCCTTCCTGTTGACTTTAGTTAGGCTATGGATGTTGCTTAGGATTACTTGTAATGGTTGTCCTAGATTTACAGATATAATTGTCACTAGCACATAGTAAAGAGAGAGCAGATCACTAGATGTTCTGATATTCATACAGAAAGCATTTTTCTTTTCAGGTTATATCCCAACAACAATGATATTGTGAATTTTGCTTCCTGGTTTGGGTTTGCATTCCCAAACATGATTCTGATGTTGGTACTAGCTTGGTTTTGGCTACAGTGCTCCTTCATGGGACTGAAGTGAGTATTTAACTACATGATATTGTGTAAACCCCTCAGTTAATGCAGATCAGCTTATTGAGAAATCTGGTTAAAACAAATGCACTGACAAGTTATCAATTTTGTAGCAGAGAGCAGTTCCATTTCATAGCAACTTTTCAGGTCTGGAGACCTTTTGTGTTCATGGGAGTTGCACTAAGGCGAAAGCTTTATTGATTCTTAATGCTCAGTCAGAATTGCCTTTTTATTTTTCAATTTCACATCTGAGAATTTCAACCCTAGGAGAGTTGGCATATCTGGTTTTCTACCCTTGATTCAAAACTGGATTTTTCATCTCAGATTGCTCCAAATTGGACAGAGACTTACATCCATTCATTGATCCCATTCTTCTGTGAGAACTGGCATGCCCCAATGAAATACTTTGACGCTGTTGTCATTTCTTTGTTCCTGGCCTCTGCTGTAGTCTGCATCTGTCCCCAGGAGTGACAGCTTCCAAGTGGCAAGTATGTTAAATCCTTTTAGTATGTTAATATTTACAGTATTTTCTTCTCCCTTTTTCTTAAAGCTTTAAAAAAAGCTGGGGCTGTGGGACAGAGAGAACTGCTAAAGAAAAAGCTGCATACAACGTGCTGAAGGCAGAAATGAAGAAATTAGGCCCTATCTCTTACGCTGAATCCAATGTTCTCCTAATGTTTGTTTTGCTGGTTCTCTTGTGGTTTTCCAGAAACCCAGGCTTTGTAAAAGGCTGGGCCTCCATGCTCTTCCCAGGAGGAGAAAAGTAAGTTTTTAGGGTTTTTTTCATCCTGTACCCTCTTATTTGTGAATCAGATTTTCTTGCTCTTACATTCCGTTTTGAGTGCGGGGTAATTCATCCCAACCTTATCTGAATTCGTGTTTGCTGGATTTGGTCCTGTTGCTTGTGCGTATCTCCAACAGATCTATTGTTTGACAGTTTGTACTGCAATGAAGGCTGGACACTGAGACGTGGAACAAGCTGAGCCTCCTAAAGAAAGAGAAAATTCTGTAATTCTCATCTCAGTCACACTGACGTGCACCTTAGTATTTTGTTTGTCTGAGCTCCAATCAGTTGCAGCGTTATTTGAATATTTGGTAATATCATCTATAAACAGTAGCTTAGAACTCATTGGGAAATTGATTTGGTGCCTCGCATGGCTTCTTCACATAATGTCAGTGGCACGTTAACATAAAGTACACAATGGGACTATAATTTAGGCCATTTTTTAGCACATCTTTCTTTGAAATAAAGCTGTTGAATCTTGGCATCATCACAGAGAAGGAACCCTGCTCCCAGGAGCTGTGGTCATCTGTGACTCTGGTTATTAATATGTATGGCAGCTAGTTTCTTTTATTCCTGTGTTTGTGTTGTGGCAGGACTGAGAGACCTCAGTCGTGAACTAATGTCCCATTTTACTAATACACAAACTCCGAATAGGGTGACAAAGAGCAGTGACTGCAATGCTGGAAGGCAGCCACCTTCTAGGAGAATGATATCTATTTTCTAAGCTATATTCTCTTTTCTTCTGTAGGTATATCACTGACTCTGCTCCTGCTGTGTTTATTGCCCTGCTACTGTTTATCCTTCCTGCTAATAAACCCAAATTCAAAGGCTGGAACCCAAGCATATCTGACCCTGAACAGACTGAAGAAGGTATTTAAAAGAGGAATTGTAATACTGTGGAACAGTTAGTCAGCTCCAGCTAACATGGCAGAAACATGTGCTGGGTTTGGATACAATTCTTCAGGATAGCTCACCTCCCTCATTTCTTCGGAAGGGCTGGGTCATGGTCCCTGCTTGTGTGTGTTACCCTTACCCTGTGCAGGTTTCTCGGTAATGTGCATCTGTCTGTTGGGTTTTTCCCTAGTATCTTATAGAACAGGAGACAAAATGTGTTCACTCTCCTAAAACATGTTCTGCTTTTCATTTCTTACTTCAGATATAAAAAAGCCATTTTTATCAGCCCCACTGCTAGACTGGAATATGGTTCAGAGGAAGATGCCCTGGAGCGTTGTGCTGCTGCTGGGAGGAGGTTTTGCTCTGGCTGATGCAAGCGCAGTATGTCCTGACATCTATTTTTTTCTGACTCAAAGGCGAACTTCCCTGATTTGTTATCTAGTCTTGTGTTACTGGGCATGCACCCAAAGCCAAACCCAGCAGAGATGTTGAGATCTGAAGGCAGATCCAAATTAGTAAAAGTTAGGAGGAGAGGTGAACGTTTGTGCATCTCGTTGAGGAATTTGTGTGCTCTGACCAAGTTTCTTCAGTTTATCTTACCTCTTGGAGACTGCTGAGTAGTTTGAGACCTTCACTGGCTGGAACACCAGAAAACCAGCCTTACTTTTTTCTGTTACCATCCCAATCCTTGCCCTGACTAGAAAAATAGAAATACAGATAACACTTGTAAGATTTTCAGAACCATTTCAGATTTGTTTAAAGAATATTTATCTTCAGATTGAAACCAAGCCACTACTGAAGTGGTCAGGAAGAAAATAATTGTGGACAGATATCTTCCGCAATTGTGTACAGTGGGGTTTCTTGAACTTGTTGTCAGTGGCTGTTGCCAGGCAATATGCTGCGTTCCATAAGCCCATGGTTTGCTCCTACATTCATAAATTCACAGAAAAGGCAGCTGAATTCCCAAAACAGGAAAGAATCTTGAACCATATTGTTTCCTTCATCACAGCTGAGATGCATGTAAATCAAAGCAAGCCTTAATTATCAACAGTGCCATGCTTTGAAGAAATTAATATTAGATCTAAGTTTTGTGGCTAGGTAGTTTTAAGCCATGGGGCAAATGAAAGCTCTAGGGCCTTAGGTTCATCTGCATGCATTGTACATACTTTATTAAAGCTCCAGAGCATCAGAAGCCATCAAGTCAAAGGTTTTGTAAGTTGTTTTGAGTCAATCACTGCTCATGTTCCTACAATAGGGCATTCATGCAGCATCAGTATCTTCAGAAACATTATAAAAACATGCCGGAAAACTTCTGAGTGGTACATTAATTATTTGCCATAGTCTCAGCAATAATTGTTTCTGTTTAACCAAAAAATATTATTTTGTAACCAAAGTGTGAGCAAATATTTGAGTTCTAGAAAAATCAGGAAAGTAAGACTCAGTATTATGTCTAGTAGGCAAAGAGCGTCTTTTGGTGATTGTGACATGTCATTGTACTTTCCTGGATGGTATTCATATAATTCAGAAGTCATTTAGAGTTATTTGGTAGGATACACATGAGTTCCCTGTTCATGAACCATGGGTTCTAAGCCTCACTGGAAAACACTCTTTTTTTTTCTTGCCAGAACTCTGGGCTCTCAGCTTGGCTGGGTCATCAAATGACCCCATTAGGATCTATCCCACCGTGGGCCATTGCAACAATAATTTCGCTTACTATAGCTGTCTTCACTGAATGCACCAGTAATGTTGCCACAGCCACCCTCTTCATACCTATCTTTTCTACCTTGGTAAGATTACTTCTATCCTGTTATCCTACCAGCTGCGAAATCAGAGTTAAACTGACAGTTTCTAGTGGCAAAGCAATATCGTATTTATTGTCTTGAATGTTGCTCCAATGTTAATCTGAAAGCCAGTGATGTAAGAGTCCATCTGACAGTATGCCATAATGAATAGTGACTATGGGTGGTGTTCACTGCTATGTTTATAGCATCATATGTAGATAGAAAGGGGGAAGGCAAACTTTCTCCAGTCTGCCCTACCTATATGCCTGAGCCCCGAGAACCGGCTTCTTGGGGAAAGAAGCTAATTCAGGATGCCTTCCCTGCGGCACCCTCATGGAACAGGACACCAGTGCAAGTCCTCTGTAAGGTGTGTCCCTTGGCCCTGGAGAAAGTGAGGTGAGAGTCTGTTTTTTTTAATACAGATCAACAAACATCAGTTACTTCTGGTCATTCTGTATTTGAACCAGCAGCTCAGAACTGGAAAAACACAGAAACCGCAAAACAAAACCCAGCACTTTTTATTCGTCCCCTTGAATGGGTCCTTCATCTTCATGGTTTTATGCTAGAATACAGAAAGTGGTAGGCCTGATTATTAGAAATGTTTAATTTTCCATAGGAAACCAGAACAATTTTAAAACTTACCAAGGAAAACTGGGTAAGTTTTGCTGCCTTTTCTGAGCAGAACTGAAATTGTAGCATAAAGGAAAAAATAGGTTACTTTGTTCTTTAATTTGGAAAGTACAACCACTTTATTCTAGACCATTTCATCAAAGTAAAATTATCCCAGTCAAGGTGCTGCATTATTAGTGACTTAAATTGGCACTTAAGTTCTGAGTCCCACAGAGTTTGTGTAATGTCTAAGAGTGTTACGCCACACGCCTGGCAATTATAATCCCATCCCTGTGTTACCCTGTCAAAAGTGTGGCCCGAGGTCAAAGAAAAGATCGTTGGATAAATTTGCCCGGAACTCCAAATTATACCATAGAGCAAAACAAACAACAGGAAGGAATCAAGCCTTTTTTAAAGGATTGTGGGATAGGAAACAGGAGCAAAGTTATCTTTAAGCATGTGTGGATTTCGGAATAAAATGCTTGTAAATTACCCTGGTGATATAGTACCACGACACAAAATGAGTCGGTGTATCTCAGTGGTCTGGGAAATGTTCCTTATGCTTTTCTTTCAGAACACCTCCAGTGTGATATTCTCTCCATTTCATTGCAGGCTGCATCTGTCAGGATCCATCCTTTGTATGTTATGCTGCCTGGTACTCTCAGTGCTTCCTTCGCATTCATGCTGCCTGTTGCAACACCGCCAAATGCGATAGTGTTTTCCTATGGCCACATCCGTGTTTTGGATATGGTAAGATGATAATTGCCTGGTCTCTTATCTGGAGCTCTCCATTGCATTTATCCTGAAATATGGTGAGAGTTTAATTTTATTAGCCAAGTATTTTCAAGTACTAGAAAGCTCTTATGGGCTGTAACTACCACCCTGTGCCTCTCTCTTTTGCTGTGTTAATATTGCAATAAGGGTTTGCGTCTCTGAAGTAACAGGACCTTTGTCGCAGGCTTTGGCAGGCATACATCCCAACCCAATTGAAATTAAAAACTGACAGGCCATAAGTCTCTTAAACATTGAAGGGTTAAAATTCAGTTAGTGCTTTCCGCTGTTCTGGGGGTTTGGCGAGTGTAGCTGAAGCCTTGTTTCCACTGGAGCTGAAAGCAGAAGGTAACGATCAGTTGCCCCGGCCTCTGGTCCTCTGGTTGCCTGCCAGACCACACAGTGTCAGGTTCTGTGCCGAACACCCAAACATTATTGGTTTTCTGACTGGAGACCTGAAGGAGGCAGAAGCTGTTCTTTAATAAGAACAACTTGTTGTACATGCCTTAAAGCTCCTACACTAGTTATAGAGCAAAGTGTTCTAAGGCTTTGCACAGTGTGTTCCCTGGTATTTCTACCTAAGCAAGAACATAGGGCAGTAGGTACAATGGCTATTTATGTGATTTATTTGACCATGTGTCTTTCTTGCGTATATACAAATAGGCCTTGCTGCAGTTTACTGTGCTGATGTTTGGTTATTGTTGTTGGTTTGGACTTTTGTCCCCACAGGTTAGAACTGGAATGGTGTTGAACATCATTGGAGTCTTCTGTGTCACACTGGCCATCAACACATGGGGAAAACTGATGTTTGAGCTGGACACATTCCCAACCTGGGCAAACAGCACAACTAGCCAGTGAGCAGTGAAGAATTCATGTGTTAAACAAATAAAGGGCCCTTAATACCACTCCCTATTGCCTGAATCCCTATGTAGAGTCTCATCATTTCAGATCAAGTGTCAGGTGTTTGTTGCCTTCTGGGAGTCACACATCAGGCATGAACCGATTTAAATTTATTCCAGTTGTGCTGGAGCCAAAAGTGCTTTGTAATTACAGAACCCGAAGGGTCATGTGTCTGGATCATAAGTATGATCAAGTGATCTGTTGTACCTTCAGTCAAGATCAAGATTTAGAATTTATAGAACTTTAAATAAAGAGAAGGCAGGCTGTTTTATGAAATGATTTGAACATTCATATCACTGGTATGTACTTGTAAATCATTAGCATTGAACACTGCATTCAGGTAGGGGCTGAAAATTCATCAGCTATAACTTATATCCACAAGTCAGCAGCTGTACAGAGTAATCCCTGATGTCACTTGGCTAGTAAAGGAAGGGGTGTGCTACGGTACCTGATGTGGCATTACCTTCTGTTACATTATGTTACGTTTTAGTTGGGCCGTAGCCATGTGGTGGAATCCTTCCAAGCCAACATCCAACACATTTTCCATTGCCGTGTTTTCACTACCAAATTCCGTGCTGGTCATGATTCAGCTGATGTCTTGGGCAATGATGAATTAAGGCTGGCTTTGTGTTTCTCGCTCTGTGGCACTGGCAGGGCTGGGAGCCATTCCCTCTGTTGGCCACAGGATGTGGTTTCACCCACTGCCAAACAGTGTTTTGTTAGTGCCAGCCTGGAAATGACCAGTGGCCTATAGGACTTCACACCTATTGTGAAAGTTCCTGGCTAGCCCCTGATGTGCCTTATTAATTAACTCTGGAATTCTGGAGTGGAGACAAGGCATGAGAAAGGCTCTAATTGATGGTCTTGTAAAAAAAATTCAGGGGCCCGGATATCAGGGCTTGTGCTGGCTGACAGCAATGGGAGTTGTCTTGTGTACTTTGGAATTCAGGTCCTGCAAGAAAAGTGTTTGTAGCACCTGTGTATGTCAGTTCTGAAGCAGAAGGAGTCTACAGAAAGACTGATTTTGGACTAGGTGTATTTTGTCAGTGGTACGTGGATGCTTTTCATTCAGCTCTGGAGATAAGTTGGGTGAGATGTAAGGCAGTGTGTTACAATGGAGAGGTGTGGGCATGACCCAAATTCTGCTCGCAGACTTGCTGTGCAGTCTCATGCAAATCAGTTCACCTCTTTTTGCCTCAGTTTCCCCTTCTGAAGAAGATGTCAATGTAACTAATCTACCTCACAAGGATGTTGTGAGAACTGAAGGGTCTAATTCTGCATCCATGGTGATTCCCCACCTCATGATAAGGGGTGCAAAGTAAAAGTTACAGAAACATAGAATCAGAGAATTCTGGCCAGAAGATCTGTTCTCTAGCATAGTAGTGTGTGTAGGGTATTTAATAGGTTTTTTATTAATGTGAATGTTCTTTCTAGAAATGGAAAAATATTCACATTTTTGCTGTTAACCGTGAGGAAAGTTATTTACCCACAAAATGACAAGGTGCTTTTCTGAGCAGAAAACTACTTCAAGAATAATTTTTCACACCTTCTGTGCTCTTTCGGGGTGCTGGGCACCATAAACTCTCACTGACTGTTGATCCCAGGTGCCTCCAACAGCACCCTGTATACCCAGCTGGCTGCGGGTACCTTCTCTGTGGAGTGGTGGGGCATGTGAATAAACTGTTCCACTTGCAGAGTCTATCTCAGGAAGAGGTGAGTTCTAGTGCCAAGAAGTGTCTTGGTCAGACATTTGTCACCACCTGAAGCTCATCACAGTGTTTATCTGAAGAAATTGAAACCAGGAACACTTAAGCACCTTCTGTGCTCTGGTAGCCACTTGATGCTGATTTGCATCTGTAAGTATCTAAATGCATTTGAGAAAGGGACTTTTTCTGCTTTCTGATAGACTTCACAGTATGAGGGTATTTCACCACTGCCAGATACTTCATGGTGCTTGCTTTTTCACTGTTGCAAGTAACATACAGCAGAGCCTACATGGATGGGTAGCACAGAGCTTGCCTGTCTCAATTCATGCAGATCAAAACTCCTCTAACACCAGTCTCAGCTAAAAGCTGTAGGACAGACACTTCCCTGTCCCGTTTGCAGAAAGGAATGTTCTGAAAAAGTGCCTTCATCTCAGCTAGGGAAGAGCTTGCTTCTGTTGCTGTGCAAGTAGAAAACAAATGTTGTTTTCATCAGTGGTCACACAGGGTGATTGATTGACAGGAGTTCCAAGGCAGGGGGAATGAACATATGGGGTAATAAAGAATGCTGGTTTTATTACAACTGTGGTATATTTGATGTGTCATCTCTCTGTCCTTTTAATAGCAAATGTTTCTTCCTAAGACACTTTTATGACATCCTGTCATTGATTTGTATTTAATTTAAATGGTGAGTTGTAGAATTAGAGCCTGGCAAATAAAATATTACTGCAAGCGTCTCCTCTCTGGCGTGGATTGTTTCCTGTGTAACACAATAGGCCACTTGTTTCTACATTAGCTTCCGCTGTAGCATGGTATTGCTCCCGTAAGATCCAGGAGGGTACACACCACAGAGAATCAGTGCAAAGCAGAGGTTTGGATACCACTTTAAGTTCTTTCAGATCTACATATCAATGGTTCCTCTTTCCTCAGCTAAGTGATAACTCAAGTTTCCATTTTCAAAAATGCTCAGGTGGGACACAATCTGGTGGCATACCCTACAAGCTGCCTCATTCATTTCAGAGTAAAAGCTTCTATGACTCTAAGAAACACAACTGGTTTTTAAGAATTAGTCTTGTTCAAACTGTCCGATATAACAGGCACAAACAAGCTTTTCTTCAGCACCAAGCATGCATGTCGTCCTGTTCCAGCATCGTAAGTAAATATAGGCATTCTTTACAATGGGTAATGCAAGGAAAATTGCCTTGTTACTGAGGCTGGGTTACATCCCCTTCCAGCAGCGCAGGACAAGCATCATGATAGATTCTCCTCTTGCATGGCATTTATTTTTCTTCCCATCAAAGGGGTTTTGTTTGAGGTGCAAAAGTTGTTCTGGTCTGAAGGTAGTGGCACAAAGGAATCCCTTTGACCCCTACTTCAAAACATGCACCACCAGAGCCAACAGCCAGCAGAGGATTTCGGTGTGGACTTTGTCAGGACGGGCTGCCCAGCCACACCGAACTAGCAAACAGTTGCTCTTTTATCATCTGTGGGCGGCGTGTGAATCCCAGTGGTTAAAGGGTATGTCAGCTGGCCAACAGCAGGCACTGCTGCCTCTAAGGAGCTAAATTAATGCTTTCCTATTTTCCCTTCACTCTCTATAGCATGTCCTTAACTTTACCTTCTCTCAGAATACCAAGTTGCTAGTACTGTTACTGCAGATGTTGAATATTTCAAACCTGCAGCATCGTGATATGTACTGCTGTTACGCAGGGTTTCTGTGTGCATGAGTTCATGAATGACCAAGCTACAGGAAAACATACGAAAGGAGCACAAAAGTTTTTCCTGCCTGTGTGTTGAAGATCTGTGGAACAGAGGAGAAAAACCTTTAATTTCAGCATTCTCTACATGATCCCAAAGTTACCAAGCTGAAAAAAGTACCCAGACAGAAATAGACTCAAGTTTAATATGGATGCAAAAGTCATCCCCTTTTCTCTTAAGTATGAGTATGTTCTTCTTTGGCCTTACTGTAGAGATCTGTCTGAGCCTGAAGTCTGAAGTACGTCCATGTTATCCAGGTCACCTCTGTTGAAGCCAGAGCAGCAGGTGGTTCATTCCAGCTGAGTTCTGATCTCACTTGAACTTAGTCTTATGTATATTCAGACCTTGTTTTCCACCTCAGGCATGTTACCGCTTGAAAGAGTAATGACCTGGTTGTAGTAAAAACCAAACATTTGCTGACAATGTGTTGGAATCGGACAGTTGGTGAAAATCAGCCCAGAAGTAAAATAGATCCCTGAATCAGTCCTAGCCAAAATCCAGCAGTGATTCCTTAACACAAAAGCACCTCTTCATTTTTAGTAATGATATATCATATACAATTTTGCATACTTCCCCTTAGAAGACTGATGAGCTTTTTTTTTGAAGACTTATGTCTAGATAGCGGTTACCTAAAGATTGCTTAAAGATTTTGTGGACTCAGCATTTTACAGCACTATCTTGTAGCTAATTAACGACATAATGAAATGACCCTTTATTGAACTCTGATGACCGTCTGTTCCATAGGAAGGCATACTTTGTCAGAGGCTCTTTTTGCTTCCTTGTGCCCGTAACTGTTTCACTTTTATGGCAAATCATCTGCTTTGTTTTTCAGACTGAGGTCTATTGTAATCTGTACATCCAGGAGCTCTGCAGTAGGATTGCACTGACTCCACCAGCTGACAACCATTGTGTTTGTGCTACTAAGGCTGTTTTTCTAATGCCAGCAAATTCTCTGTGTGTGCTAGGCTTTGCCTATACGTTCATATGTATGTATTATATATGTATTATACATATACATGAAAAGTAGGAGGAAATTGTTCTGAGTGTTTCATGTGAGTCTAGATTGCTTAAGAGTAAGTGTATAAACTAGTCTGGGACACTGCAAAAAGACTTGTGGAAGTATATATGTATTAAAGGGAGACAGCGTGAGCATAAAGGAAGAAGCCAGAAACTGCTTTACTAAGGCTTTTGTGGACTCTCCTCAAACTTTAAGCAAGTTGTTTAACTTTCCTATTTCAGTCTAAAATGTTGTATTTCATGCTTAATAATCTGTAAAACTAGTTTAGAAACGTGCCCTGCTAATTCATGCATGAAAACAAAGAGTAAATGATTTGCCTAACTAATGAATGATGCTAAAGTCTGTGAGTTCAATCAAGTTGTATGAAATTTGCTGTGACTCCTGAGGTTCTACCTCTTTGAGCCATGTAGGAATCCCAGCTTTTCTTGGAAGTAATAAGTAAACCTAAAGCTCTGACAGCGTGGGAGGAAAGTCTGAATATCGACTCTAAAGCCTCAAAAACCAGAAGATAAGTAATAGGAACTCACTGTTTCAGTTTTGAATTACTTAGTTTTAAATGCAGACTGGCAATTTTGAGGGTGTGGCTTGTGATCTTGTGCAAGCAATTCTCAGTCCAAAGCAATACTGAGTCCATGCTCATACAATGTGGCATTTTTGGTCTGTCTATTGTTCCCTGCTTTTTCCTTGTCATTAAATCCCTATGCCATTTGTTGTACATGAATGTAAGCCTAAAAAGTAATATACATTTATCAACAGACAGTTTCTTTATCTTTCTGTGGCAGATTTGTCCCAAAGGCGTTCTTATTTAATCTGTGGTTTAGCATTCCAGTGCAGTAACTGTGAACTCAATATGCTGAAAATTATATACTAATTTATCCTGTGCTTTCGTATGGCTAGTTAATACTCATAGCTTTTCATGGTGAAGGAGGAGCTGCTTTTTCAAGGAGAACCTGCTTTTTCCAGCAGGAAATTCTAAGGAATTTCAGTGTCCTGTATGGAACCAAGGTTAAGTACAGCCCCCGCCGCTGGGAGCCAAAGGCAGGTGCACCTTGCTGCTCTGGACTCATGGACTGCTTAACAAGACGTTCTGTAGCTCTTTAAATATAGAGCTGGCTATACTGAAACTATTTTTTGCCCATTTAGGTTTTCCCGGACCACTAAGTCAATAGTTGTCCATTTATTATGGTGTAAATGTGGACTGTGAATTCTGATCATAAGAAGGACTATTTCTTCTGTAAGAAAAAAGGCGTTATCCTTCCAGTGTTTACTTCAGTACTTTATTTACTCACGTGAAATTACTTGCTAGCTTTATTTGGCACAAAGCTATTCAATTAATTTTCATAAACTGTTCCAGGTCAGAATGTGAGCCTCATCACAGTGTTCATAAAACATTACTTTTATAGACAAACCATGCTCTTAAAAGAACTGAATGTTTCAGACACTAAAATGAGTTTGTTGTAGTTTCATTTGTGAGCTATTCTTTGTGAACAATAACATGGGTTGGGTCTTAGCAAATATTTTAGCAAGCCAGTTGAAGATCAAATTTTCCACCAGAAACAAAGTTAACAAAATCTTTCAATTAAAAAAAGATTATTTCTGGACCAAGTATCTATTTTACTGCAATATTTTGTCTTGCCTGTGCAGGGGAGCGATGTGACTTAAATTGATAATGACCAACATTCTGGGAGTTCATTAGGTGCAGGTGTCCTTCATGAAAGACCTCTCAGGTCTTTGCTAATCCATATGTCTCCCTGCAGCAGCCATCCCAGCTGCATGGAGCTCCTTCACTGCACTGTACTTGAATTGATCCGCTGGTAGGCTGGAGTCTGCACAAGACATTAAGGTCAGGGAAAAGGGCAGGATTCTCTGCCTCCTGAGGAACATTTAAGACATGGATATTACGAAGGGTAAGTGCTTTGGGTTGTGGTTCTTTTGTTGTTTGCACCTAGGAAAAATGCTGTGAAGACATGGGGTGGCTATGGAGATGTTCCTAGAAAAGCAGGAGCTATCATATTGCACACTGAGGTATATTAGAGGGGAGCATGTTTATAAAGACAAGAAAGAAAAGCAAGCAATACCATGCACGATTGCCAAGATATTCAGCTGGGCATAAAGTCAAGATGTGTGTCTCCAGTGAAATGAACAGGTGTCTGTTAATATTGGTCACAGGGCGTTTGTTACGGAGATCATTGCTGTTCAGGGTCAAATCATGCTTACGCTAGGAGCCTCTCTTCTTTTTTTGTCTTGCTAGCTTTAATGGTGACTCTGCATCAACAAAGAGTCTTCCAGTAATAACGGGGTAACTGTTCAGCTGCCCAGAGGCTGAACAGAGCAGCACTGTATGGACTCAGCCAAATGATGTATGTTACATGGACTGAAAAAGATTATTATGGATCCCAGCTGAGCACTTATTCAATGTGTACCCCTTTTCCCTCTACTTTTTAAAAATTACCTTAGCCTCCTGCTGAAAAAAGAATGAAGGAACGGATTGAAAAAATATAGGGTGTTTTCACTGAACTCAGAAAAACAGCTAACAAAGATATTCTTAGTTGTAAGACATAAGCAAGGAACCAAGAGAGCTTGAAGACACCATCCCAGAGAAACAGGTGTTTTTATGGCCACTAGTCTCAAAATACTTTAATTAAAATTTTGACATTTGCAATATGGAAAAAAAATGTGAATGTAATGCAAGTAACATTTCAAGATGTGCTTTATACTGTTGTATAATTATTCATAAGCTCTAGGTTATTTCATGTTACTTAAATTTACATGTTAGACATGATTCAAACATACTCCACTGTAGGCCTGGCATTCAAAGGTTACGGGCCTTGCCTACAAGAGGTATATTTAGATTTGCTCCCTAAGGAATTCAGCACTTTTGTTTGCCTGAATGCTGTATAATCTTGACTGTAAGCACTAACAGTCTGCAGCTAAAGAGCGGGTTTATATTCTTGCTAACTATTTATGTAGGCATCCATGAAACTGTAACTACTTGTGCACCACCTTTGCAATGGCCAAGAATTAAAGTTATTTTCATCATGAATGGGTGAGGTTGTGGGTGAGTCAACAGGATATTCAGAGTTTTACTTGCCAGTAGCAAGAAGTCTTGCTAATCATATTTTCATTATTGGAAACCATGCATTTCTAGCTTTCTTTATCTATAAAAGTAACTGTGGTGCTATTTCTAATATACTTAGACGATTGTGTGCAAGAATAGGAGAATGTGATTTCCCCCCCCCCCCTAATTTTCTTAAGCCAGGGAGTTGAGATGCTGGTATGAAAACTAGAAATAAATTATTTGGTTTTTCTATTTATCCCCAGCGGTTGAATTAACATTACTCATTTTTATTATAACTTTTATAATTATTATCATTTTAATTGTTAATTGATCCTTAGCTGACATGAACTGGCAGGCTTGTATAAACTTCAGCTGCTCATCCAGTTTATACCTGGGGAAAGTTAGTCTCAAGCCTGAATTTGTATTGTACATCAGAATGTATTTTCCTGCTCTATTATCACTAGCATTAAAGTAGCACCTACAAGCCCAACGTTTTGAAGTCTAGCTCTCCACATAATTAGTATTTATTGGTTTTGAGAACTCTGACTTGCCAAGGCCCCACATAAGCCTAAAGCTCCTTCAGATCTGAGCTGGCAGCTCAGGTTCCAGCAGTTTGGCCCATTTGGGGGATGAGCAAGTTGAATATTTACCATCAGCTTTCTTTCTGTAGACCATTATGCCAGCCCTCCTGTTGGAAACTTCTGGAAAGGCCTGAGGTTTCAACCTCATTCACTACACAAGAACTCTCTTTCTGAGCTGTCAGAGATGCTCTGTGCAATAACCCACTGCTCGTTTCTGTTGCTTATGTTTGGAAATAAGAGAAAAAAAAAAAGCAGCAGCACAGCATTAGCTTTGTGGTAGTTACAAAAAAAAGACTACCTGGTAGTCTGGTATAGACAAACCTAAACAAACCAAACCTAGTCATCCAAAATTTACATTTACTCACAGTACCTCTGTGTGTGGCTCACCTGGCTCTCGGGCTTTTAGACTCCATTGGAGGAAAAGGTTGCGTTCCCAAGCCTCCGTTCTCAGCTGGACTGCCAGGAAAATTCCCTATTTTTTTAAAATTAAAAACAAACCTGTATCATTCTCATGTGAGGAACATGTTGCCATGCCAGTTGGCAGAGCTGTTGGTCTGTTCTTACGATTACTAAGAAAAATGTCCTCACCTGTAGTCTATGTGAGCATACCTATTAGTTTCAGCACCAAATTAACTATTTGTTTCTTACTTGCTGAACACAGCCAAAACATAAAATAAATGGGATACATTTTGAATTAATTCCAAATTCATGCCAATGATTTTCTTAGTTTTATACATAATTCTTCCTGGTGTTTTCCCTAGACCCTTCTGTTTGGTGCCATAATAGAAGAGCCTGAAAATGAAATGGCATAGAAAGTGGATCATTATCAAGTGATTACTGGAAAATTAAATAACCATAATGGTAATCCAAAGTATAATGGGAATTAAGTGAAATTATTCATATTTGCAACCATGATAAAATAGATCACATTCAGCTTATTGTTCTGCAAGCTTGCTTGTGGATCTCAGACTTGGGAAGTTTTACATTCCTTCATTGCTGAGGAATGAGTTCGTTTCTGGCCTGTTTGACATTCAACAGGCTGAGAGTTCCTTCAGATCAGGCCCTCTATTTCCTGGCTCACTGCAGAATTCTTCCCTTAGTGCACCTTGAAAAGGGCTTCAAATGGCAAGGAATACTTCTGTGAAGATGCTCCTTGTAGGCCATTGTTCTTGGGTTCAGTGCATACTGTTCCTGGCAAATGCTGATCTCAAATTCATCTGCCTTCCAGACATCCTAAGAATAGAAGACTGATTTTTAAACACTTTATTAAAGAAAAGCATAAAATTCTTTCTGACACTTGACATTTAATCTTGAATTTATCTTTGTTTTCTAGTGGCTGTCTGAAGCTAGAGGAGTACCACAGTCACATAAGTACACATTCCAGCAACTGCAGTAAGTCACAGCTTTTTAAGTCTTTTTACACCACTTGACCAAATTTACAGCTCCATCAAATGGTGTTTAACAGTCTCCAGATGAAGATTTTTCTACTATGACTGTCAAAGGCTGGCTTTGAAATGCATGTCACCTGCCAGTTTCTTGACCTCAAAAAATAGAACTTAGTGAACAGTTAAGCCTTTAATTACAGATGTTCTGACAATTGTTTCAGTCTCTGATAACTATGATCTTGTTTCTATTTAATTACAATTATAACATTGGAGTAAAAAAATTGCAGACTTTGCACTGGCTTGTTATAAATATAACATAATGCATACTTTGTTCTCTGTTATTTAACCATATTTGAAGCAGCATACTCTCCAGTCTGCAGAATTCTGTCGTGCATTCTATGGGTAAAATCCTTTAAGATGTCATTATCCATGTCAGTACAAGTTTGCAGTCTATTCTAAAGCAGATGGGTAAATGTATGAACAAAAAGGGATGTCTTGGGTTCCAACTATTGGATATAAAATACTGTTCCTCTTGATAAATTTTCAATTGTGGAGCCTTGCTGGATCTCCTTTTCCTTCTGAGGCAAATGCACTACACTACGATGCCACAGATAAAGCCTTTGCAACGTGTCACTTCTTCAATGTCCACCTTGAAGATCTAATAGCACTTCAGACAATACTTTATTTTCTCCTGTGTCTAATGAAGTCTTGATGCCTTCGCATCCCAGAAGTGGCTCCATTTAATGGCTGTGTCTCTGTGCCAGTCTAATGATGTTATTTTGTACTTTTCACCATAAACCATCCCGTTTCCTGAAAAGCATTACGGCCAGCGCAGTACTAATCAACGTAACTAAAAATGTCAGAACCTAGCCTATAGCTTCTAATGTTCTCTGAAACCCATGGGTGTAAATTTTAAGCTTAAATAAGTGGAAGGCATATCTAGCTAAAAAAATTATTTTGTCAATTACAAGTATCCAGTGTGGAAAACACTATAGGTGACTGGGATAGACAACATTAATTAGAAGCTAATAGTTTCCACCCTTAAGCCCTCAGAAGCAACTCTGAACTAAGTCACAGACATGAACATGCAAGATCTTTATCTACCTGAGATATTTTCTTATCAATTTGAAATGGAATCTCCAAGACCTCTGAAGAATCAAGTGCCTTTATAACATCTCAAATATTAAAGGAGAGACCGTTTTTGGCAAGATGGGGGATACTTCATTTAATATTAAAAAAAGTCCAAAGTTCTGTGTGGCAGCTGGAAAAAGAGGTTGAAATCCACACATTGAGATCAAATAACTGGTGTTAGGAGAAACATTATGTTCCTTTGTGAATGTGGAAAGACCTTTCAGTATCCTAGTGTCTGTGGATTTCCTAAATATAGATTTTACAAATATATGTCACAAACTTGATTTTATTGTCACTTAGTTACTATCTGTAATTACTACTGCAGCCATGCGTCGTTTTTTAAATGCAGTTTTCAATTTTCAACACCTTAATTTGCTTAAGGTAGAAAACATCTCATATATTTCTATTTGTTAGATAAATTTTCTGTTTTATATATAAATCTACTATAATTTTAGCATACTTTGTCAAAATGTCTTAGGAAAAAAGGTTCCAGAAACAGTTTTTTGATAGACAACAGCAGCGATGGCAGTCTAGTCCCTATAAAAGGAAAAACTGGTTTCACAACAATACACAAAAATTCCTGGCTCACAGTCATATATGTTAACACATACTCTGGAAGTTTGACTAAACTGACAATTAAAAGCAGAAAAAAAAATCCAACCTTTCCTAGAGAATGTTCTTAGTTATTATAATATGATCCTGACTTTCCATTTTGTTCCTAGTTTTGATGGCCAAGAATTGAGATGTTTGACCTGACTCTAGCAAACCTACATAGTAATTTATTCCTGTGACCAATCCTTTTTTAGGATTCACTCTTCTGAATTCGGTCTTGGGATAGAAATCACATTCCAGAATAGCAATGGAGACACATGAGATCTGTTTGATCTCTGCTTTTAGCCCAAAGTCTGTATTTACTGGGGAGTGGCTTATGTTTTCATATAGTAATGGTGGTATTCCACAACCACTAAAACCTTGTCTAAAAAAAAGCAACCGTATTTTATTAAGAAAAAGTATGCATAAATCCTTTTTAGATTTTTTTTTATAACCCAATTTCCAGGAAAAAAAAAAATCACACTACATAGGAAAAGATAATATTATATTACAGAAAATTGCTAACTAAGGTGCTGAAAATAGTTCAACAAATGAAAATAGTAAATCACTTTAAAAAAAAAAGTGGGGGGGGGAGGGAAGAAAGGGAAAATAAAAAGGAAAAAAGTCAGTGAGGTTTCAGGTAGGTCTGTATACAGCGTACTGCTGCACAAGTGCCTGGTGACACAGCTGTTGTAGCGGTGAACCTGAACTGGCTTGACAGTGCTAAACCATCGGGGCTTTTGTTTCAGTCCAATTCTGAAAACTCAGCATGTGACACAAGGCAGAACTGCAACTTCTGGAATAAATTTACAACCTCTAGAAGCTGGGCTCCTCTCCAGCGTGCTGATGCAACAGTGTAGTTCTGCTCTGCCTGCTTGGAGCATTTGTTTATTAACTGGTTTCACTCTAATACAATTTTTTTTAATGAATGAAAAATTAAGCGCAGAGTTTGACTGAAATCTACTTGGCTTATTGTAAAGTTGCTGTGAAAAGCAAAACAAAGGCCAAGCTCAAATCTCTGTCCAATATGCAGAAAGGAAAAGAAAAAAGAAAAAACACAAAACCAAACAAAAAAAACCCCCAAACCAACATAGTTTAGTATTTTGGAGGTGAATCTCTCAATTTCCTTCTGCTCTGGAAGTGATCAACAATGGCTTGCCTAGTAGAAAGTTAAAATGCACGTTCTGAAAATACGAATACAAGATCATACATTCTTATCCTTTACAGTTCAAGCTTTTATCTATCTGGGAAAAAACCATGACTAGAACATTGACGCTAAAGCTACCTTCTAATGGATTTGGAACTGAATTGCCTATACAGTGAAAGCTTCCTCACATGACAGAACAAATAAATACTCCAACATTAATTTTCTTCACGAGGTTGTTTACTCACATTGTGCATCATTAAATCTGTGATGTTAGAGCATGAACAGTTCAGATCTGGAACATAAGGTCTTCTTGCAAAACCTGGAGGATTGATGATTCACTAATGGCAGAAATTATAAAAACATAAATGCAAAGATCTGCAACAAAAATGAGGACTTCAAGTCATGTCACTGCCTCCCGGAAGGGCAACAACAGTGCCAGGTGAGTGGAACGAAGAATTCTAGCCTTGAGGTATTTGCTGTGGGCTTAGGGCAGACTGCTCTCTAGGTAAAGACTCGAGACAGTTCTGCTGAGAGAGGGCTCTAACATAACCTCAGAGTCTTAGACATTAGAAAAACCTCAACAGAAAAAAGACACAGAAAAGCAAATTTCATAACTTCTGCTGTTCATGGGTTTACTTGGCTTATTTTCATTTCTGTTGGCACATCCTAGCTCTAATAAAGTGATTTTAAAAATCACTTATATTGAATTCTGACTTAAAATATTTCATTTCTGTTTGATTTTTAAGTACAGAGCAGTTGTTTTATATGAAATTAGTAGTTCTTAAGGCTTTTCTTCCAGCCAACTTTGCAATGTCTCAGTCCAAACTGATTCACATTTTGAAAAGAATTCTGCACTCATTTTATAACAAGTCCACAATTTCTGGAAGATGAGTTATGTTTAATCTGCCCATCTCCTCCAGATGTTCTGTTCCTATTGCTTTGGGGCAGCGCAGAACTATAAGGAACACACTCGGAATGTCCTCCTAACTTATCCACCACAGGACAGGTCTCACAGCTGGTTTATAATGTCTGGATGACACCAACAAAATGCCAACCTTTCCAGACGTATTACTGTTAGAAAGAGTATTCTTTTTTTTGGTTAGTAAAAAAGGCTATGAAATGTAGTTGCAAGGGCATTATCTTTATGCCTGCACTGGATCACATCAGAACCAGTGATTTGTATATGACTTTCTTTTTTTTTTTTTACAGATGGTGAAACCTTGCAGATTTTTGGAGACTGCTACATAAAGGTGGTAAGTAAAGTTTTCAGAGTGAAGTGATTGATGTAAAACTGAACTTTGGTAATTTAAAAAATACACTGGAATTTGTACTTTGATTTTTTACTTCTGCAACGTTAAAGTTTGAAGTGAGTTCAGCAGACTGCAGGACAGCAGAGCAACTTGAAAAGGGAGGAATTTTTCCTCTACTATATTCAGTCTGGGGTTTTATTGGATATTAAAATCTCTGAATATTCTTTCCAACTACAGGTATTATATGCCCTGCTACTTTAAAACCAACAGGAGGTATTCGCTTACTGACAGTGGTAAATGTATGATGCCTGTTACACAAGAAATCCAAATTCCTGTGTATCTTATCGACTTTTTTTCTGTGTAATATTGTTACGGGGAAAACACTTCCTGTGAGCAGTGTACATTTCCCTCATTAAACAATCAGCATTCGCCCAAGGGATGTGAAATCAGCATGTAAAACTGATGAGAAATCCTGTCAGAATGACGAACGAAATTTTTTCACGAGGAGCTCTCTCTGCCGAGGGAAAGCTGCCGTTCCCGAACAGCGGGCAGCACCGGACCCGCGGCGCCGGCTGCCCCGCGCTCTGCGGACGGAGTACGGGGCTCCTCCCCCCCC
>VWYH01007209.1:0-17591 GCA_013399365.1 Pampusana beccarii | reverse complement strand
GCCCGCCCGCCGCTCCTCAGCGGCCCGCTGGTGCCGGTCCCGGCCGCCCGGGCTTCCGTGAGGGCGGGCCGGGAGCAGCCGCCGCGGGCTGTCGCCAACAGCGCTGTCCGGAGGGAGGCGGCTCCGCGGGGAGGCCCGCTCGTCTGACCAAAACCCGCCGGCAGACAGGGCCGAACAGGCGTCCGGACCCCGAGCTGCGTGGCGCCTGAAGGAGGTACAGCAGCGGAGACAAAGGCGCGATAGAGAGTTGTAACAGCATTATGTGTTGGATCCTGCTCATTTTTTAATTCTCAGAGGCAGATGTAGGAGTCATAAGCTTCTGGCAGTCTCCACATATCACTTTTATTTTAAATCCTTCTCTGTGCAGATGTTTAGGTATGAGCATGTCCCTGATCTGTTTTCCTTTGACGCTAACATTTTCCGTACAGACCTGGCTGCCTTCAGCACGGCCTTAGGCCATCTTGCTCGTCTTTTTTCTTACCCTTGCAGTGTACCATTTCTCTTTTAGGTCACTAATAGCTGCAGAAGTTCTGCGGCAGTCTTCTTATGGTTCATAGTGTGAACCTCACAGTATTTTACACCCCTCATTATAAAAACTTTCTTCCTCATGTCTTGCCTGAGTCTCCCCTTCTTGTGTTCATAGTTGTAAGCAAGGGACAAATAACTGGATTTTCAGCATCAAGCCAACGTGATGGGACCCAGCAAGCCAACTATGTCTGATGCTACATTTGCATTCACTACCCAACTATACAGGAATGAAGCAAAGGCTTTACAAACACAGGTATTGTTTGACTTATGCAGTGATGCTGAATTTGTTTTCATTATAGATCATTACAAAAATATTATTATGACTCCCTTCTTGGGACAGCCAACTAGTGAGTGTCAAATCTTCATACTTGCTTTCATGATGCTGTCGTACATAATCTTGACACTGTCCTTTTGTAAGGGCATAGACCAGAAACTACACCTGTAAATATTATTTACCTGTCTGTTGTTGTTTAATTCCAGTAGGCAGCTAAGCAGACAGCTGTTTGCTTGCTCTGCCCTAGTGGGATGGGGAAGAGAATCAGAAGGGTAAAAGTGTGAAAACTCATGGGTTGAGATAAAGACAGTTTAATAGGTAAAGTGAAAACTGTATGCACAAGCAAAGCAAAATAAGAAATTAATTCACTGTATTCCATCAGCAGGCATGTGTTTTGCCATTTCTGCAGCTTCATCATGTGTAACAATGACTTAGGAAGACAAACACCATAACTCCAAACATCCCCCCCTCTCTCCTTCCCCCAGCTTTTATTGCTGAGCACGATGTCGATGTCTGGTCTGGCACAGCCATCAGGCCAGCTGGGGTCAGCTGTTGGGCTGTGTCCCCTCCAGCCCCTCGCTGCAGGGCACTGTGAGAGCTGAGAAGGCCTTGACACTGTGTGAGCTCTGCTCAGCAATAACTAAAACGTTGGTGCACTATCAACACTGTTTTCACCACAAATCCAAAACATAGCAGCATACAAGCTACTATGAATAAATTTAACTCTATTCCAGTCTAAACCATTACACTGTCTTAACCTCTTACTTTACTACATGGAAACTGAACCTAGAAACTTCATTCTGGTACCATGTTTCGGCTTTCCATTTCTTCTTCATCATGCATCTTAATCATTTCTCCTCTGTTACCTTTGTAAATTTAGTAATGCCTTACTAAATCAGTATGATATCATCATACCCATTTATATTACTACTGTTAATTGTTATTATAACTCATTAATTTTATTGTTACAAGTCTTAAAAAAATCTTTGTGAGAGCATTCATTATCCATTGCCCAGTCACTTTGGAGTAGATTTTTCAGTGTGTGTACCCACCCTAATTTGCAGATAAATGCCTTATGTTATTTACAAGATGATCTAAAAGCTTAATGATGGCATTTGTCTGAGTGGATCGGATGCCTTGCATGCATTGAGGAAGTACCAGCATGACAGAATGCATTCTAATATGAGGTGCTATAGAGGTACATCACCTGTGTAAAGTGTTCCATGTAACATCGGCTTTTTTTACACTTTCGAACAGCTCCAGTTTAATAGAAATGTTCCTGCACTTCCAGAGAACTTGGCTCTCAGATTCTCTAACCCCCGGCCAATTATAATAGAAAAACTGAAGGCATCCAGTGATCAGAGAAACCTAGCTGGAAGTGAGGACCCCAGTACAAGAAGCGCTGGCATGTTTTCAGTGGTATCTGAAGAGAGACTAAAATTGGCTATTCAGCTTGCCAAAAGGGACATAAAACGAAGACATCTTGAAGAGCAAGTGGAACAGCGAGTGTTTGGATGTGCTGTCAATAAACCATTGTTAGCCCAGAAGTCACAACAGCAGAAGACTGAAGTATTTGAAAGCCCAGAAAATAAAAATGCACTGAAGTCTCAAACTTGCTTAAAATATCAGCAGAAACTCAGTCAGCCTTCCAAAATGGAAAGTACCACCTCTGGCGCTGAAGTTTATCTCTACACACCAAATGAGGGAAAGCCAATACCAGCTTGTTTGGATATTCCCTCCACCCATGACACAGGACCAGACCCCAAGCCAAATGTAAACAAAAAAGAAGATAAAAATCTGCAGGAAGTCCGATGGCTGCAAAAGGAATTGAGGAGCTATGTCAAGAAAATTGAAGAACTGACTAAAAAAGGTGTAAGATTGAGCAACAATAATGTTATAAAAGTGTACAGCAGTTTGTTGATTTGTTTTCCTTTTTTTTTTTTTTTTGGCTTAGATTAGAATCTGTATTTAGTTCTGGATTTTTGAGAACTATCTGCTTTTTTTCAAAAGTAGATAAAAGCTAGAATGCTTACCCAGTTTAAGCAATAGCAGGGTTTTATATCTCTGAGTGTTTGTGGTGAGTTCCAATCCACCCTGCAATGACAGGATACTAGTGGTAGGCTATTTAATGTAGATGAAAAAATATTTGTGTCTGTAGGCCTATTGGCTAGATATTCAGACTGCAAGAAACAGTATCATAATTAACAACATTATTATCAGTAATGAGAAAGGGGGCAACAGCTGGTAAAATTTCATTTCATGAGTCTGACTCACCTAATTTATGGTTGTGCAGTAGCATGATTCATGTGCTTTCTGACACAGTGTTGTGGGCTAACGCTGGCTGGCAGCAAAGCATCACGTGCTTGTGCTCATTACCTCTCCTGGCAGGAATGGGGAGAGAATAGAAAGATTAAAAGCAAGAAAACGTAGGGGTTGAGTCAAGGATAGTTTAGTAAGGGAAGGAAAGAGAAAGAAGTGAGAAAAAGCGAAACAAGAAATACAAAGGCAATCAGTCACTACCTCCCACAAGTAGACCAAATGCCCAGCCAATCTGTGAGCAATGGCTACCTTCCCCCCAAAAAACTCGATCTTTTATTGCTCAGCATGGCATGGAATATCCCTTTGATGGGCTGGAGTTGGCTGTCCTGGCTGTGTCCCCTCCCAGCCTATGCACTGGCAGGACATAACTGGAAGAAAACCCAAACCTTAGTGCTGTGCAATAGCCAAAACACTGGTGTGTTATCAACACTGTTTTAGTCATAAATCCAAACCAGCACCATACTGGTGACCATGGAGAAAACTATCTCCATCCCAAGCAGCCCCAGTATATACTGCATTGTTTTTTTGTAAGAATTAGCCAGAGGTTTAACCATTCGTAAAGTTGAGTGCTTTGCCTGCAACTTTGTCATAAAACTAGGAGGTCCCATGTGATTTTGTAAGCCATAACTAATAAGCCATATTGTATGAGAATGTTTAGTCAAATCCTAAATAAAAATGCGATGTAGAGTTAAAATATCTACCTTGCATTACTGCTCAAGGGAGCCCTACAAAATACATATGTTGTGTATTGGTTCTGCATGAAAGAAGCTTATTGTTAAATTATGTTTGTTATTGTGGCTTAAACAGGATTTTCACACATTAAATTAAGACATAAAACTTTACATTTAATGCTTTTTAGGGGGAGAGAGAGAAACTTTAGATCCTGATAAAGAGCAACAGCTTTGTGCGAGGAGACATAAACAAGCTGCACGGTCAGCTCGAATGCTGTATGTACTCCGGCAACAGGTAGGAACCAGCATTTTAAATTGGGATGTATAGTAGCAAGTTTATTATGATGAATTTGACAGAAATGAACTGAAACAAGAAAATTGATCAGGTTACCTCTGAACTTCCATGGCATTCTAGTTTAGATGTGAATGGTGTGCCTAATTTGTCTCATGACTGGACACAGAGATGAGCATCACTGTTGGAAAATTTGGACTTTCACTCAGATGTTACAGTGAAGATTAATTGTTCATTTATAGATATAGAGCTAATTCTGACTGACTTTCTCCTCTCTCCCTCCTTTCTTGATAAACAGGTAAAAGAAATTCAGGATGATTTAGAGAAACTGAGTCCTCATAGAATCAAACATACTAAAAAGGTAAGATGTAGTTATCCTTCAGGCTGTGAGCAACTTATTGACAGAAAGTTTTCTAGCAAATTAATTTGATTGTCTAGGGCACACCTGAACCCTGTCCAGAAGGGAGATTTTCTTTGCATCTTGCACCTTTCATCTCATCCTCACAGAAGTATGTCTCACTTGGTCTGATACTGCCTTTGCTGCTTCCCTTTCTCCTCAGTTCTTATCGGTCATAGAAACTATAGCTGTTGAAGCATTTATTTTTCATTTTTCCAGTCTCGAGCAGTATCCAGATTGGCAGCAGCACACAGAGGAGCTATACGAGCCTTGCAGGCATTTGCCAGTCAGTTCACAGATCAAACAGAGCAGCAGATTCCTACCCACTACAAGGAACTGGGCAGTCTCATTCGACAACTGTCTCTCTGTTCTGCCAAACTGGAAGTGGATTCTTCCATTTCTGACATTATCATAGATATTTTGCTGCAAGTTGAGGTAGGAAAAAACACTTTGTTTTTGCTAAGGCAGAAAAGCTGTAGTGAAATATGAGACTGCAGACTGTATCATGTGGTCCTGAAATGGCAGAATATCTTACTGTTGGTTTTGTGGTGTGGGTTTATTTTTTGTTTGTTTGATTGTTAAGGCCATATTTTCTAATGTATAAATATGCTTCCAATGTTCCCAAGTAATGGTGGTCTAAAATAGAGTTGTGTCCTAAACACTGAAGCTACTTGCTGCTGTTCTTGTTGATGCTGTCCCTATCTTTATTGGTTCTTCTGGTAGAATGAGGACTGGTAGTGATGGTGGTAACACAAATACCAGTTCCTGATTTGTTTGCCATTTTCAGGACTGAAATAACTGCATTTTATACACTGCTATACGTTAAGCTGATTACTGTTTTGTGATGCATGCTTTAGTCATCAGGACTAATGATGAGCATCTGGGCCTCACACATGATGGTGAGTGCAGAATTGTCCTAGCAGAAGATAAAGTTGTAGCTACAAGAGTTACTTAAGCTCTATGCCCTTCCAGTGGTTCTTATTAGTGGTATCTGATGTCTTAAAACGTGTTGTTGGTATAATAGAAAAGTTCTGCTTTACATTTCCTGCTGCAATTCCTACCTACAGGATTATTTCTTTTAAGTAAGAACCTATGTAACCTGAACTATTATGAAACTAGTATTCAATTAATTTGACTATAAGCAACCAATAGTCATAAGATATTTTATTTTCCTTAAAATATTGTTCTAACTGTAAGAGCTGTGTTTTTATTTTTCCTGTTATGAACTGTTTATGAGAACAGTAACAGTGCTAACTGCCTGGCAACAGGAAGGGAGGTAGAATTGTTTAATTTTGGACTTAGCATTGGAAGAAGTTTCTGTCTGTTTTACCATTACCAAAGAGTTGTGGGGTTTTTTTTTTGGTTGTGTTGTGGTTTTGTTTTTTTTTTTTTTTTTTTTTGTTTGTGGCCTTTGTGTCCATTTTTTGCAAGCCTTTCTGTAAGATTTAAGTTAATAATCTGAAGAAACTTCTGCATGAGTGAGCAAGCTATCAGGAATAATTACTAGCACAAAAACCAAAACCACACCAAAAAAGTTCCAGCTACTTAGAATCTACTTACAATTCTAAATATTTGGTGCAGGATCTGGATTCACTGCTGGAAAAGAAACAAGCACCCCAAAAAGTGAAGAAATGTATTTCAGCATCTCAGGGCAAATCTCCAAGGAACACGGACACATTTCCACCCATAAAGGAGCTTATACCTCCAAAAGGAGAAAACAAATCTCTCATCCTAAAGGAACAGCATGGACAAGGATCTAGAAAGCTTCCAGTTGCCAGGAGTCTATTGACTGGTTTGTATTTTGAATTATTAACTATGTTTTTATTCATTAACTTACCATCTGCAGTTCAGTTTTGCAGTATGTTATGTATTGTCGGTTAGAAGTGTATAACAGCCTATACGTAGTTATCAGATTCACATAGCCTTGTTCTGCATTTTTTTTCAGATGTTGCCCTGAGATAGTAGACCTGCAGGTTTAAATGCCTCTTTATAACTATGTTGTTGTTGTTGTTGTTGTTGTTATCATCATCATCATCACCATTGTGTTCTTCCTATTCTTGTCCATTTCTTTTACTGGGGGATACAGCTGGATTATTCTTCTGCAGTATACATATAAATGGCAGTTTACATGTTAACATTAATGGTGCATACAGAATATTTCCAAATAACTACCTAGATTATACCGTATAAATATATTATTTTGGAATGCACATCTCCAACAAAGCTATTGTTGTATAACTGTTTACAGTGAAAAGATACACTGAAGCCTTGGCTCAGAATTTCTTTGGTTTGTGCAGTTTCTCTACTTTTGAGAGTGGTGGCTGTGTTCTATTCTTGCCAGTTCATTAATGTTAATGTCTTCTGCACAGTAATCACAGTTTCAGTACCTAGAGACACCTTAACTGATAGTTAAGCTGAAGGCTTTGGGTTTTTTCACTGCAAGTTCACCATGCAACCTTTGGGAACTGGTTTACTTTATTGTTCTTATACTTCATATATGAAAGGAAATGGGCTTTATTCTTTCTCAAGGTATTGTGAAATAAATTTACCACCTGAAGCATTTTGATACCTCATGAAAGCCATTATATCTTATTAAATTATTATGTAACCTATATTAGTGGTTTTTCTTCTTTGGGGTATCTTTCTCATACCTCATACTGGTTTTTACTAGAATAGTAAGTATTCCTTTCTGTTTCCTTTCTGAAATGAATTACTCTTTGGCAGTCCAGAGAGACAGTATATTGACAAGCATCTAATAGTTTCATCGTGTCATGTGTAAAAAAGAATGTTTTATTATCATTGCCTAGATGTCCCATGGCAATTGCTACCAAAAGGCTTTCCCACTATTTTCATATATGTGTGTATTTTAAAATATATATATAAAAATATGTATATGCACACAAACCCCCAAATCTTCTGTTCATTGAAACAGTGTAAGAAAGACTACTTAATAGTTGTCAGGAAATACAAGGGTTTTTAAAATTATTTTATTTAATTTTTAAAGTTATGCTAGAGCTTAAAAGTTCATGATTTGCTATACCTAGCATAACAGAGCTACCAAATGTAGAAATGAAGATGATTCTTGCCCCTTTCAACTTACAGTTGAAAGTTTATTTATTATTTTGATACAGATAAACATCGATATGTTACAAATATTTCAGCAGTTCAGAAGGCAAACAGTTGTGCTCATATATTGCACAATAAATTCCGAGAAGAAAATGACCCACCCAATCCAGAGAGAAATGCCACTCTACAAGGAAGCACAGAAGCATTGGTGAGAGCTAGAGCTGTAAAAAAAGATCCCATCCTTGAAAGTGGGCCTTTGAAGAAGAAAGGTGTGTTATTACCTGCAAAATCACAGGTATGGAAGTGATAAAAAGATTTATGCTTTCTTCTACTTGTCCTCTGGGATTTGTTATATAATGTTAGACACTGTCAAGATTTGCACTTTCTCACAATTTTTTTGTGCTAGGAGGCATAGGGGGATAAACTATGTCATTGGCCTACATTATTTCTTGTGGTTATGACTATTTTATCAAATGTTTTTGCAAAGTAGTGTTATTATTCCTTGGAAATACACTGTACAACTTGAAACAATGAATAACAGAATTAGCAAGGAGAACTTTCACCTAACCTAGTTTCATGTTTGAAATTAGCGTGGTTATTTTTCAACTTGAAATCAAAGCTGAAATGTTTTCCTCTTCTTGGTCATCTTCTGCCATGAAAAATGCACTCAGCAGTCACGTTGTGCTAATGCTAATCATTGGTAGGAGGGTATGTTAAGCATGTTCATGTTAGGATGTGTTCATTTATTACAGAAATTGTAAAACTTCACAATACCAGTTCTGGCTTCTGGTTAAGTCCTTCTCGCAATCAGCAACAGGCTTCTGCAATGCAAACAAATGAGTTCTTTAAAGAATATTTCAAAGTGCTAAATTTTACAAATGGTGTTTTATATTAAATGCCTTTAAAAAAAAAATCTTCCTCAGAGTATCACTCTCATCTTGAAAAATCAGATCTGATACAGTAACATAGGTGTACACATATGTAACTTTTACTGCTTCCCATATCTATCTGTCAGTGAGGACTGTGGGCAAGAAGGTTAAGCATTTCAATAATTCATGCTGAGGAGACTAGTCTTAAGTGTCCGTGTAGCAAATACAAATGTGGCAATAGTATAGTTTCATGGCTGAATAAAATGTTACCTTGGCAACCTTCTAAATTTCAAAAGAAGTTTTTCCCCAGGAAGCGCAAAAATTTGAACTGTTTACAAAACAATAGTTGCAGGATTAAGCATATGTTCTGTTCAGGCACAGCTGTACTTTCTTTTAGATCAGTTGTACAACCTCCACATATGTTGACTGTGCAACAAAGCCAGCAGACACTACTTCAAGACGAATTCTGAAGCAGAATGCAAAATACATTAAAAATTCAACAACTGGAATATATGTTTTTAATGTGATTGTGTTAATTTTAAGGGAATGCAGAAAACTCTAAAATCAAGGCGGGTACAGCCTCACAGAAAGCATGCCCGATTTCAAGAGACAACTATAGCTTTCCAGCTAAAAGAGAACAAACGACTTGTTAAGGAAAGCAGAACAGCCTGGGTGCCTCCAAACCCTCCGTCTCCACCTGCTCCACCCAAGCGGTATGTTCGCAGCCTGGTGGAACCTTGTCTTCTCCCTGCTTTCCTGCGGAAATGTGTCAGTATTTCCATGAAAGCAAGTGGCATAGCACATCTTGCTACCGGACGGTTGTGTTCTTTTCCCACTCAGCACAAAGTGGCCTTGTTCGTACAGCCATCGCTTTGTGCTTTTTCTTGGATCAGATCCAAGTATTATCTGGGAGTCAGAGGCCAAACTGTGCTGGGCAGGGCATTGACAAAACACACAGCATGCAGAATGGATATTCACTGCACTGCATTAAGAGGGTAAATAATTATCTCTCTTTTCCAGAAAGACAAAATATATATCTTTGTCCTAGCCAGTAACAGTGCAGGCTAGTCTATTTTAAACTATATTCAGCATCCTGTAGACCAGGGCTCCCCAAATTTAGTTTGCTTTGGGACTGCTGTCTGTGGCAGTTGAAGCAGGAGATGCAGCTGCTGATCCAGCTGCGGGATCGGTAGCAGGCAGTGTGCGTGGTAAGATACGGAGCTTGTCTCTTTGCGCACTGTTTGTGGGTAGCCATGAAGTTGCCTGTTTGCCTGTAGCAGAAACATAATTGAAGATCCATGGCTCCCAACAGCATTTCTTGGCTTATATGGTCTTAACATCAATATTAATTTTCTTTCTGAAGTTTATTGCAAGTTTTCTAAACTAATACTCAGAATCATGTGATTCCATTCTTCAGTTGTTACAATGTGCATTTTGTAACCCTCTATGTTACTATTTTATTTTTGAAGACTGACCTTAGCAGAGGAGAAATGAAAAGAATACAGAAGTTAAGGTAATGGCTTACTTTCAGCAGCTAATAGTGTCAGATCTGATAGGGTTTTCTCCCCACTCCCACCAGTCTCCTAAAAAGTACGTTTATTTGTTTGGGTTTTTTAAATTACCGTTGTCACACCAAGCTTAAGAATGGCATTTTCATTTGTTCTTTTTTTCTGTAGGTCTCAAAGTGCTTCTCCAACCCAGTGTGCAGACAAAGTTGAGAAGGGAGCACGGGAGCGCTTAGAACCTCTGTTAGATGGGACACAGGTAGTACAGTCAAGTTCATGACACTGTTTGAAGGATGCCTTTGGAGCTGTAAAACATTTGTAAAGGGGCAACACACAGGTTCTTTTCAACTTAATGCAAGTCATATTTATTTAGTCAACGCAGTTTTGGACATTTGAAGAGTGTATTTCCATTTCAGTAGGTGGGTCTTGAATGATTGTAATTAAGTTTGGCAAAGCTGCATTTTATTTTTTTTTTGTCAGCTTCTTGTCAAGCAGATGCATTTTGAAGTTGTTGAATGGTCATAACAGTTCTGTGCTGATCATGACTGGACTTGACAAGATTATTTTAATAATTCTTATACCATATTTAATGACTAAATAGATTTGGACTAGTAATATTAATGACTAATAATACAGAAAGCTTGATTATTATGAGAGGATTTACATTTTATTTATAAGATCAATCTCTTCTTGGAAAACAAACTCTCATTTGAAGGATTCTTCATTTATACATTACCTTTTAACTCATGCTGCTAAGATTCTGTCTGTATGTCATAGAGTAAAGCTGTTTGACATTTAAGATGAATTTTTATCTTTGCCATATAGCAGAATGCATCTGGAAAAGTAGTACTGATTTCCTGAACTTAGCAATTTCAACTTACATAAGCCACATCATTAAAACAGTGTCATTGAATGGGGATGTGTGCCTCTAAAGTATTGTTCTGTAACCAGGTACAATAGGAAACAATGAGGAAGCTCTTTTTAACATCATATCTTTTGTATATTTTTTTTTTATGTGACCATGAATGTATAAAGTTGCTTAGGGGGGAAAATGTTTTCATATAAAATAATACAGGTAAATAAATAGTGATATTGTACAACAGCTAACTGGTAAAGTTGGACACAACTGAAAGCTATGGGTGTGGCCTGGATCCTATGTATTTACTCATCACCACCTGGAGCAGCTGTGGGACAGTTCCTGTATAATAAGTTAAATGTGTGTGTGATGTTTTGTAAGATGAGAGCCGTCACTTTCTTGAATTCCTGGGTGATCTCTGAACCTGTGACAATTTTGTCTTCAATTTGGGAACATAGTTGTGTAGCAAGCTTTTTCCATATTCATTGATTTTATTGGTAGGAACACACTAAGCTGTTTCTATTGATTTGGCTTATTGTGGGGGTGGAAGGAAAACAGGAATTTATTCGGATTTTCATTGAAGGGAAAAGTTCAAATGACAATTTCTGTCAGAAATGTTTTATTTGTAAGCATTCTTCCCCCCAGTTGTTTTTTTTTTTGTTTGTTTGTTTGTTTTCTTGCATTGGCTATGTGGTGGGGGCATTTTTGTTTACTTTTAAAATTTTTTTTAAAATAGCACATTGCAGCAAATGCAGATACTCTGAGTGAAAAGCTATTGGATGATCTTTTGGAAGATACTGCTGAGGAGCTGTGGAGTATGGAGCAGCATGAGAGACTCCAGACCAAGGCTCTGCCTATGGTTGACACCTATAGTCTGGAGTCAATGTTGCAAAGAATGGAAGAAATTGAAGTAAGATTTTCTTTGGTGGTTGGTCTCATTAGTGCCAATTTCTTGTTTACTGCCCATACACTATAATATCTGTAAGTATCTGTAAGTATCTGACTGGACCAATGTATGAATTAAAGACTTTAATGGAGTTTGCACTTCAGGCAAAACATAGAGTAAGAATAGAAGAATGTTTGCCTTAACGGTTTTGCTGCTAGTGTTAGAGCTGGTAGACCTGAGTTTGCTTCCCATTTCAAGACTTTGTGGCTTATATCATCATATGTCAATGGGACAGTCAGTATGGCGATTATGTTGATTGTCTCACAGATTTTAAAGTATTTGAATATTTATGATTTTTTTTTCCTTTTTAAAAATATAGAATCCTAGTATTCTAGTAGCATGAGCATCTCAAAGAAATATGCACTTGCAATCCAAAATATTTTACAGGGCAACATGGAGAAGTCAGACAAATACATGGCTATCTGTGCCTGTATTTATCCATCTTTCTCTGTAAATATTAATGAGATCTGTTCACAAGTTGGAAGTGTAAAGCTTACATTGTGCAGTGTCCTTGTCCGTATGAGGTACGTTTGAATTCACTGTTGGTAAGGCAGGAGCAGCGTGAGGGCTCTGCAGTTGCTCTGCTAACTGCTGTTGGTCTGAAATGGGAGGAGTTGACATGGTACTAGCAACTTGCTGAGTCTTCAAGTATGGCATTTTGAACCAGATGATTATCATTATTTCACCCCCCTGCCCCTTTTCTGTGTTATGTTAACTAGGCAAAATAAGCCTCCTTTGACCAAAGAGGATCATGACCTGCTTTCCTATTGAGTGATAACTAGTACAGCTGAACAACTGAGTACATGTTGATTGATTGATTTTGTATGTTCAAAACCAGAAATACCAGGAGGCTGTATGCAGGAGATTTACCCAGATTGTGTACTGTGATTCAGAGTTCTGGGCCCAGGAAGGCAAAATGGGTAAGTGTCTTTTTGAAGCAATTTGTTTTTCCTGTAATCTGTATCTTCAAATTCAGATATTTTGAAATCAAAATAATTTTAAATGTTACCTTCTTCCTTCTAGAACAAGAAATTGTATCGATAGCTAGAAGGCCTATATCTCCTCATCCAATTCAGATAACCAAATTAATTGGACATACAGAGCCAGAAATGGACATTTTGTCTGAAAAACTTTTTGGTGGCAAGTAAGTAGAATATTCAGCCTTACACTAAACTGTAGTGCATGTGAGCTGTGTGTCTTCATTATAGTGTTTTCGTTACAGAAAAGTATGGGTACTATTTGAAGAGATTTTCTGATCCTTCAAAAAGATACTTGAAAATCTAGTTCTGGCTTAATGACTATGTTATGTTTCCAGTGATATTGATGAAAACAAAGAAGCACAGGAGAAATTGCAGCCTGGAAATGACATTCTGCAGCCCTTGACTTGGAACCCTCTACAAAAAGAGTGCTATGTGTCTCTCTCCGTGCCAAAGCATATGCTCCAGAGCATCTTGGATTACAACAGCAGATACAAGCATCACTTAAAGCTTATTTCCCATGAGGCGGTAGGCAGTTTCGATCCATGGCAGATTGCTGAGAGGTATACAAACTATTTTTGTGTTTTTGAAGTGAATATATCAGCTGATGAACAGGTTTTTCTGTCTTTATTCAGGAAAGGAGTGGGGAGGGGGACATTTAAATTCCAAATTAAAAGCCAGAAGCAGTCAGCTATTGGACCGTTTCTCTGCTGGTACTTGATGTTCATGAATTTCTAAGGTTGTTGCATAAAACAAAGGATATGGCAGCAGAATGTCCTGGAGGAGTGGGGTTTTTTTTCCACATCTTTCTGTGGTGTTACCACAAACCAACTGTGTGAAGTATAGGGTAACTTAACTTATTTTCAGAAGACTATCATCAACAGGTAAATTGAAGGAAGACAAAATAAGCTGATTTTTTTTCTGAGTGAGAAAGAAATAAAGCACTGTCAGTAACTCTGCAAATGTTAATCTTTGTGGTGAGGGATTATGAATTTGATACTTCATGGAATGACAGTAGATATTCTCTAAAAAGAGACCACTGGCCTTAGCACAGATTTTAGTGCTTCCTCTTCCAAAAGTCTTCATGCTTTGTGGGGTTCACTGTGGAAAGTGTGACATAGGTGGCTTACCATCCCCTAGTACAAAGAGAAGAGATGAAGAAGCGATAAGTAACAGTCTCTCTGCTGTTCACTTCCTGGCAAAAAAAAAAAAAGGTTTATCATGCTCGGTGTCTGGTAAGCAAGCAGGGCAATGTAAGCTGAAATACCCTTGCACTGGAGCTTGAATAAGTGTTTTCATTGCTCAGTAACAGGTATAGCAACTAAATGATATCACTGGCTATAATTTCCTTGCACTTGAGTGATTGCCTACAATTGCCTGGAAATATGATGTACTTCAGAAATCACCTATTGGTCTTGTAAAGTCCCAGCCCCCAAAAAAGCATGGAAATACAGGCTGAACTTGAACCTTGTTAGTCCTATTCTTTCAGAATTGAAGAAATACTGGCACAACATTAGTTGACAAAGGGGGGACATTAATTCCCTGCAGGGTGGAAATCAGAAGACTTCTGAGTATCGTAGGAGATTAATGAAAGAAGAAAACTCTGGTGTATTAAGAATTATAAAATCTAACTTCAGTGGTTGTAAATGAAGTGGTTTGCCATAATTGTCTGTATTGGCAGATCGGACATCAGGCTTAATTGCCAAGAGTTTTTAAACTTCTGCTCACATTTTTAACACAGTAGCATTGAAATCAGTGATATAGCTCATTTGAGTAACATTGGGCATCTGCATCAGTATTTCCAGGCACAGGTTCTGCAATATTTGAGATTACTTGCATTTATGAAATTAATCATGTGTGTTGATGGTTTGCCCAACTCTGGATAAGTAGGTAAATTTTTAATAACTGTGGTTATACTACTGTATTTGAATCTACTGAACTAAACCACTGAAATATGCCTTGTCAGCACTGTCGTTCTGCCCTCTGAGCTGTGCTCCTTTTTATAATTGATGTGCAGCTGGGTAGTTCGAGGACTGGCACCTTCTTGGGATGGGCAGCTGGATGAAATGGCAGTGAGCCTGTCCTTCTAACAGCTGAATTCCACTGCTGCCATTTGCCTGATACATGTTATCTGAAATGAAACTACAAAGCAATCTGATATCCAGCATGCGTTGTTGACTTACCACCAGAGGGCATTAGAAATAGTTTTCTATAGAATAGTATCACAATGTTTAAAAGAAACACTCCCATCCTCTGCTCAAAAGGCCTTAGAAAGACTAACTTTATGATATTTTAGAACATATGTAAAACTGAGGAGAAGTTTTTAAGAGGCCAGTAAACAATTGTGTTCTTACACTAAAATAGTTTGCCCTTCTGTAACATCTACTGTGGTCTAGAGATCAATGAAAACTGAAAATTCTGGTCTCACTTTTCCTTAAACTTTATTGTGCTCAGTAAGGCTTGATTCAGTGGCAGCTAAAATCAAGAAGATGCTTCCCATTTACTTCAGTGGCCCTTGGATGAACACCATACTATGGTAACTCTTATTCCAGAGGCAGGATTAGTATCTAAGAGTTTGAAAAAAGGAAGCAACTGAGATCTCTCAACACTTTTAAGCCTGACGTATGTTCTTTGCTATGAAGCAGACTGAGGAGAGAATTTCTGATATCTTATTGAACACATATCAGAACACATATCAGATATTTTCTTGGGGTAAGCAGTAAAAATAATGAAAAAAACATGAGTATTTGCCTTTTAAAATCAGATCATTTATATCAATGGAATGAATGACTGGAATTTGAAATCTGACTTTCTGAACTTTTTCTTAATTTCCCGCCCTCTCCATCAGTCTTGCAGAGCAACTAACAGAAGAAGCCCTATGTGATGTGGCAGCAGAGCTACAGGATGTTTGTGAGGATTATGCAGAAGCTGTGTTTACATCAGAGTTTTTGCAGCCGGTGCAGTAAATGCTTTCAAATCTGCCCTATTATCAAATGCAACATCAGCCTCAGTCTAACAGTCTTATCAGACGATCGCATTTTTAATGTTTTTTTAGAAGTCTGTGAGATTCTGTTCACCAAATAAATTAAGTCCATCAAGGATTCATCTCAGATTTTTATAAAACCATTATCACAATGTTTTCCTTTTGAGACTTGATTACACTATGCTTATCAGGACTTTTTTTTGTTTGTAGTCAGTGTTTCAATAAAATGAACTGCTACAGGTAAAGTTCATATATTCTGGTAGAAATATCGATCCATTTGTATAACTGTATTAATTTGTTTTTAAGTGTGATCTTCTTACTAGAATATCATACTGAGAGGAGGACTGCGTTCAAACAGTGTCACAGACTTAGCTGTACTGTGCCTCCATTTTCTGCTTAAAAATTGAGAGAATCTGACTTACCTACCTCATAACAGAGCTATGGGTTTTAATTCTTCTTTAGTTCTTTAGTTCTTCTTCTTAGTAAAATGCATTTAATATATCTGATAGTTGTGTCGGAAGAAGGAAGCATTATTGGTATTTCTAAAGCGAAGATGGAACAATCTAGAGTAAAATCTGTTTTGTTTGCTGTATAGCGCTTTCAGTATCATGTAAGAAAGATGTTGTCTGACCGCCATGCTTAGCACATATACTCGGATTAGTTCTTTTGGGGATGTGGCTATCCAAAGGAAGGATTCTCGCAGTGCAGCATTCAGTAGATGTGAACACTCAGCATAGGGCAGCAGCCTGCTTGGAATCCCGCAGTCAACTTCTGAATGTAGTGCCTCTTCTCTTGGTGCTTGTCTGTGATTGTCTGTATCCTTTGACGAATTTCTCCAATAGAGTTCGACCTATAACAGAATAATTTTTAACGTAAGATTTTTAAAAATTTTCTCCAACTAGAACATACATTTTAAAACTAATTTTGTTTTCATTGAAACCTGGTTTATTGATTTGTCTTGAAATTTACACCAAATGTAATTATGTAAATGTTACTGCTGATGTGTGGCTTTGCTGATGTGTGATTTCTGTAATTTAAAATGCTATCTTTTTTATTTCTAAGATTATAGAGGTAAGCCTGGCTTTAAGTCCGAAAGGTTAGAGCCATGGTGTCTCTATGTGTGTGTATATATACCTGTGAATGTATTTTCAAGACATTTTATTTTTTAATAAACAACACTTGTTTCTTAGGACGGAATATAGTTTTAATTTAAGATAACTTCCACCTGAACCCATTTGGAATAGCCAGTGCCCAGTACTGTCATGCATCTGAGTCCGTACTTCTTTAAAGCTAAGTCACGGGGAAGTACCAGAAGCAGCTTCAGATTTACAAGTATTTTATGGTATAGATAGTGAAGAAGACATTTTCTTGAAGACTGCACTGTTTCTTATTGCTGAAACTGTTTAGGAACAGGTTAGATATCAAAAACAACTATCAACCTGGTATTGCAGAGGATCCACTTGCATAGATCTGGAATAGATTTAATTTTAAGATCTTTGCAGGCCTGTTTTTTTTCTTGATTCTTTATGTGCAAGTTTCTTAATTGTCAGAGCTGTGAGAGAGATGAAGCAAAAACAGGATGAAAGACTTCAGTGGTTCTATAGACGTGTGGATGACTCCAACAAATAGAAATCGTTGTAGTGATGTATAGCTGAAGTAGAATTCAAGTTCAGAGTAGTATGGAGTGATTTAGGGCATGGCTGGTAGAAGCATGTCAGAGCGGTCTGGTGCAAGGGCAGTGCCATATCCTGGGTGCACCAACAGGCTTTGATTGCCCTGACTTGGCCTGCCCGGGACCTCTGCCCATGGCCGAGAGCCTGCCTTGTAGTTGGGCAAGTCTCCGGTCCTTGCTGCTCTGCAGGCACATCCATGTGACCCCTGCTCATCCAGACCCGCTCCGGCTCGTTT
>VWYH01007208.1:0-40250 GCA_013399365.1 Pampusana beccarii | reverse complement strand
TTCCCAGACATCAACTGGGAATAACATACTGCTTGGACGAGCAGGTCCCCTTTGGGCCCTGCCCTCCAGCCAGTTATTTTATTTATTGCAGAATCCACCCATCCAGGCCATGAGATGCCAGTTTCTCCAGGAGAATGCTGTGGGATATGGTGTCAAAGGCATTACTGAAGTCTAAGTACACAACATCCACAGCTTTTCCCTCATCTGTTAGGTGGATCACCTTATCGTAGAAGATCAGGTTAGTCACATAGGACCTGCCTTTCATAAACCCATGTTGACTGGGCCTGATCCTATGGTTCTCTTTTATGTGCCATGTGATGTTACTCAAGATCATCTGCTCCATGACTTTTCCCAGCACCGAGGTTAGACTGACAGGTCTGTAGTTCCCCAGATCATCCTTCCAGCCCTTCTTGTAGATGGGTGTCACATTAGCCAAGGTCTAGTCAACTGGGACCTCTCCAGTTAGCCAAGATTGCTGGTATATAATGGAAAGTGGCTCAGTGATCACCTCCGCCAGCACGCTTGGGTGTATCCCTTCTGGCCCCATATACTTGTGTGTGTCCAAGTGGTGTAGCAGGTCGCTAACCATTTCTCCCTGGATTATTGGGGCTTCATTGTGCCCCGCATCCCTGTCTTCTGGCTCAGGGGGCCAGGTACCTGGAGCACAACTCTTCTGACTATTAAAGACTGAGGCGAAGAAGGCACTTAATACCTCAGCCTTTCCCTCATCTTCTGTCACATCTTCTTTCATGCAATGCGGTGATCTCTACAGCATGACGGTATTTCTTGACAGCTTACTTCATACTATAATTCTTCATGTTCTCAAAGTCTTTCATCAGGGGATGTCACAGAGCCTTAGAAGAGCTGGATTTTTTTTTAATAGTGAGTTTATATAAAAACACATTTCATGTCCTGACTCCCCTGCTTTACTCAATAGTAGAAGCTATTTTTTAATAGGTATGTCTCATTTAACTGTCTTTCATTACCAAGATTGCCTGAATTTCTGTCTGCTCTCTCCCTGTTCTTTCAAGGAGGTTGTCAGGTGCAGAGTGAATAACATTCCTATGTGCCAAATGAGAGCACAGGACTGCTCACCATCCAAACTTTCTAAAGCAGGGATGATCAAGTGAGAACCAAAGGATGAAAAGCAAAGGCTCTCCTTCCCTGAAGAGGAATTAGTTTAACCTATAGGGAAAAAAAAGCCCTACACAAGCAACTACAGTTCAGTCCGTTGTATTTTTTAGAGGATACTCAAGGACAACCATGTGAGAAAGCATTATTGGCACATGTATCTCCTTTTTTGATATATTTAATTGAACTGACTCTTGAAATCAGAAGACTTTTTTTTTTATTTATTTCAGCTCAAAATAATTGTTACCATTATTCTAGTGCATTTCTCAGTAAGCTGGTGGTTCTGCATGGTTTTGCTATGACAGAAGGCATGACCATCTACACAAAGTGCTCTGTGTCACAAACTCAATAATTTCTAGAATTTTGCCTTTTTAATGAGATATCATCTAACAAACAGGCCCACAGGACAATGTAATGTCCATAGCATTGGATGCCGGTTATCCTCCTGTCTAAGCACAAGCCTGACAACGTGCCATATTTAACAATCATGCCCAAATCCTCAGCAACAGCAGAGAATTCTCTTTCTAAAAATTCAAGATTATTCCTTATATGATAGCATCTGGCTAATATTAGGTGATCCAAAATAGGTATATGCCTATAGTAATTCACAGATGTTATCCAACATGTAATCTGTTCCAAAAGCTATTTTCCTCCATTTTCAACTATTATGTAGCCCAAAGATGCCCACACATTGCAAAACAATCAGTAGATGACTTGATAAAACAGTTCAATATCTCCTTGTAGTGTTGCCATTATATACACATACATTGCAGGTGATGACTTTGCTGCCACACCACAGAGAGATTCAGGTTTCAACTTCTATTTAAACACACAATTCTCAGTAGTTTCAATGGAAAGAGGCAATTTAAACAGGATTTACACATTTAATTCCCTTAAGGAAGTAAGCCTTTGTCTTTCTATAGCTTTCCAGACAGTTCTGTGTTGATGATTTCAGCTTTGGGGTCTTTAGGCCCTATGAAAATTAGTCATTATATATCATTCAGAAATCCTAAGAGAAATTTGGATCATTGTTAACCACATTTAGCAATCCACTTTTAAAGCATGAATAACTCCACCACTAAAAAACCAACACTATCGTAATGTCTGAACACGTATGAATAGAGATAAGAAGCCCACATGAAACTTCACTGCTGTATTTAATTTTTGTTCTGCCACTTAGCATTGCATTCTTTGCATGTACATTAAAGCCCTTTGAAAAAGAAAAAAGTTTTCTTTCTGTCCCGTCTAGCGACTATTAAATTTCTAGAGCTTTGAACTTTATAGACCTGAAGTTATTGGAAAGACTCTTACTGAATATACTGGGCTTTGGATTAGTACCACATTAGAACTACTTCCTGTTCAACAGGAAATGTTTCCTGACATTTAACACATTGAATCCCTGAGTATAGTCATTTAAGAAATCAGTTAAAAATGGAATTAATCTAATCTCACTTAAGGAGCTTCTCAGTTAAGAAGCTCTGATTCCCCTTTCAGTGGGGTCATCTTGGCAGACTCTACTTAAAAATCAAGCTCAGGGAAGCATGGAAAAGAAAGGTCTCTGAAGGCTACTTAAATCGTTCAGAATCAGATTTTATATATATATACTGTTATATATACAAGCCAACTCAACACAGTTCTTGGGGAAGTTTTGGCATCCTTTCATCCTGAAATGCCCATACCTGCCTGCATGAAAGTCTCTATAGCCCTATGCTGCAATGTTGATTCCTTTTGTATTTGAGAATCTAAAGCTTTATTTCTCTTCCCACCGACCCAACCCATTCACCCAGCCCCTAAAGGAGAATCCTGCAGGGCTTCCCCACACCCATTTTACAGGTCAACTGGCCAAGAACCTGCCAAGAGCACTGGTATTATTATATACTATTATTCACGTGCTGTGCAAGGCATTGCTGTCATACCCATCTATCCTGATGCCTTTTTCCCCTTTGATACGAAAAAAAAAAGAAAAAAACTAATCAGAGAGGCAAGTTAAAGGGACAAAAGGACAAACCAGCACCCATTTTAAGAGTTTCTGGCAATTAGGTATAAATGCTTTGCCTTGCTGTATCATGCAGAACTGACGGTATACTCATTTATATTAATAGCATTAGAAGGAGAGAAAAATACAATTTATCCAGTTATTTAAGATACATGAAGGATAGCATGTTGGTCTCCTTACAGCTTGCTGGCCATGTTAATTTAAGCAGACATCTAACTTGGCCTCAGGGGGACAATTCTGAGATAAACTTGCAGTTTGTAAACCACCTCAGCAATATCTGAAGTTGAATGGCATAAAGCTATGAAAATATGCCCCAGACATTAATAATTATACCATAATCATACATGTTTAAGGGATGAGGTTCAGACTGATCTTCAGGGAAATACTGACTGCAGACACAAAGGGCATTCCCAACACCTCTGTAAAAGGAGGAAATCAAGGACCAGAAACTTGCACAGCCTCTGCAAGAGGTTGCTAGAGCAGACTCAAGCTCTGCTAAGCTGGAGTCCCCACCGACGATCCACAGGACCGTTGAAATCAACAGGGCACATCTTCCCATCCTTCAGCTATAGGGACCCCCGAGATGATGACTTCAACTCCCGGGAGAACCCCCAAATTTGTAAGAAATTATCATCTTGCCAATATAATAGCCCCAGACAAGATCTCTCAGCAAAGCACACTAATGATTTTGCTAGACCGGGTGTTCTACCTAATGGCAGGCACACAGAACAGGGCAAAAAGGCCCTTCTTCTATCACCCTAATCCCAGCCACGAACTACCCTCCCGTTCCCCATTGTTTGGGTACTGCAGGGTTTACAGACTACCCGACGCCTGCCTCAGTTTACATACTCATTCACCTAATTCTAACAGCCCACTTCCCCTTATCGATTTATTTAAAACATGGATTCCTGGACCCTTCCCCCTAGATTAACTTTTTCAAATGCAGGAATCAGTATGCATTCCGGGATTAGTTCAAAGAGACTTTGTTTTACATTAAGGATTCACAGTCTCATGTCTCTCAGTTCTTCCTCCCCGCTGGGCTCAGGTGCCAGATCAGCTGTAAAAACAACATTCCTCCTTCGAAGGCTCCTTACAACAAGTATGTTGGTTCCCAAGCAAAACTAAAGGTGTGTCCCCCGTGTCCCCACAGCAGACAGTTCGGTGCCGCCGTGGCAGGCAGCAGTTGCCCTCCCGGGGTGAGGAGCCGGCGGGAGCTGCCCCGCAGCCGCCAGCGCACGGCGGGATAGCAGGGGAGAGGTGACAGCCCAAGCAGGGCGGCTCCCCACGGCCGGTTTCTCCACACACCCGCAGCTTCCGTACCCCTCCCACACTCCCCTTCCCTTGGGATCAGTCCTGACTTTCTCCGCCCGCACCTCCGCCGCCCCCGGGCCGGCCCCATAACAACGCCGCGGAACGGCCCTTCCGGCCCCACCGCNGGCCGGCTCCTGCGGCCGCCCCAGCGCAGCCCCCGCCGGGCCCGTCCGAGCCGACGGCATTTCCGGGGGAGGGAGCGGGGCGCGGGCTGGCGGGGAGCGGCGCGGCGCGAGCAGAGTTGACTATATATGGTCAAAGGCAGGGGAGAGCGGCGGGCCGCGCGGGCGCTTCCTGGTTCGTGCCGCTGGGCGCGCGGGGCCGAGGCGGGAGCGACACAGGGCGGTCCGGACAGAACCGAACCGGAGGCCGGTCGGAGCCAGAGGCCGTCGGAGCCACAGGCCGGTCCGCCTGCGGGGCTGCGCCCACCGCCCTTCCCAGCCCGCCCTTCCTAGTGCCGCCGCCCGCGCAGTAACAAGTGGGCGAGGATGCCGTACGAGATCAGTAAGCACCGGGGGCCCGGAGCGGCGGGGCGCGGGATGCGGAGGGGACGCGGGGTGGCGGCGGTGGGGACTCCCCGGCCGGGGTCCGGAGGCGGGCGGTTCCTCGCTGACAGCAACAAGTGACCGCGGCTGCCGGCGGGGGGCTGGCTGCTGGGCCGGTGTCCGGGAACGGGGAGATAAATCTCATATTTATTTATTTTTAATTTTTTTTTTCCTCCTCGCGTTTTCCTTTTCATGTAGAAAAAGTGTTCGCCAGCCTCCCGCAGGTTGAACGAGGCGTTTCCAAAATTATCGGAGGTGATCCTAAGGGCAACAATTTTCTTTATACCAACGGAAAATGTGTCGTCATCAGAAACATTGATGTAATGTATCCTGATTTATTTTCTTCCGTAGTATAGAGCTTTAGAAAAGTTTTGTTTCCTAGCCACTCTCCTTTAATAGCCTGTGCTTCCTTCATTCACAGTTAGTAATTTCAGTTGAGGTCACAAATCTGTGATCAGCAGCAGGGGAATAAGCAGGGTGCATGACTCAGGCATAAAACCATGGGCAACGACTCCTAAAACCTGTAGTAAATCTCAGTAAAATGTGCGGTCCTCTCCCTCTCTTTGCATAGAATTTGTAGACAAGACTGGGATACTCTTGTTGGCCCTGTTTATCTTCTGAAGTATTACTATCATGAAGTTGAGTGTTGTGTATGCCTAATAAATGAACTTCCCTATTTGTTGTGTTGGGGCTTTAGCTTCTAAGAGAAGCAAATGGTTGCAAGCACCTATCTTTAAATGCATAGCTTATTTTTTCCTCTTCCTGCCCTCCGGGAATCAAAACATTTGGCAGTTGCTTGCCTCTCTGACAAACTGTTTATGTGTTGAGTTCTCAGCCCTGGTTACAGGGAACTTTTCTCATCGATTAAATATTAGAATGCCCCAGTTAATGTTTTCAGTGGTGTGGAGGTTTGGGGTTTGTTGGTTTGGGTTTGGTGGTTGTTTTTTTTTTTTTCCGTCTCTGCTGGTAACTAGAGGAATGTTAAGTGAGTCATTTAAATGATTTCTTTTCGAAGATGGCATCTTTTTGAGAAGTAGGGAGGAAGCATTACATGTCTAGGCTATTGTCTTGCTACTGGTTTTCAAAAAATACTTTTCTTCAAAGTAAATGTTTGTTCTTTAGTAAACCAAATCCTCCCCTAGATTTAGTTCCTCTGTTACTGCAAATGTGGCCTGCAGGGGGACAGGTCATACCTCTCTGGAATTTTTAGGTCTCCACAACAATGGATTTGTTTATTGCTGCTTCTGTAAATCACCTTTGTAAACTTTTTTTTATTGCCTATTTTCCTGATTTATCTCATGACCCCTACTATATTCAGACATTTTTTCATTGTCATCCTGTAATACAGAAGTGCTACTAATAGCTTAATCCTTTGCAAGTTTCATGTTTGATGTCTGTTTAAATTCATCCACTTAAAACAAAAAATGAGCTCTAGTTTCAATGTCTCAATATAATGTTGTAATAGTGTTTCAATCTTGGTGTTAAAAGTTCAATTTTCTGAAACCAGAAGCCCCAATTAAACACTGTAGTGGCACACCGTGTGATGAGAGAAGAGAGAAAAGCCACTCTGCTTACATTACACTTTTTGCTCAAGTTATGGATTGTGACTTCCTCCCTTGCACTGTCATTAGTGCTCGTATTACCCTATTTGGGGGATTAAATTGGAAGAAAACAATTTGCTTTTATCTTCCTGAATCAGCTCATTGAAGATTTGCCCAGTGCAAATGTTGGTCCCGGCATGAGCCAGAACGTAGCGCACGTGGCAAGGTCTGAGTACAGGCGAGGTGGGATTGTGGGAATTCAAATTTAGGCTGTTTAAACACTCAGGGGAAGCTGAGAATGGAAGGCATAAATCCTTCATTTTTATGGTGTAATTTCTGCCGATACGCAAACTTACCTGGCTGTTAAGGAGAGTCTGCTACTGTTAATAATTGACAGGTGACACTCTGCAGACAACTATGGAACATGCTGTAGCAGTGACACAGAGATTGACCTAAGCCTGTGCTATGGCTTGTGTGTTGGAGAACGCTGTAGTTTGTTCACAAACCAACGTGGAAGTGTCCGCTCTTAGCTGAGAGCTTTGTCTTCTCTGAAAAATGTGGAAACCTGTAATAGTTTGCAACATCCAAGTGAAATACTAGGAGGTCAGCATGTAATCTCTCTGTGAACACTTCTCCAGTGGGGTGGTTGTACTCTAATTGAATGACATTAAAATGCAGTGATCGCCTTTCTCTTAAGTCTGAAGCTATCTAGTGTTAGCTAATCAGTGATGATGAATACAGTGTTCAGGGTTAATGCTTGATCTTTGAGCATGAGCTGGAGACTTCTTCTTAGAAGAAAAAGTCCTGGAACAGTGCTGGAAAAGCACTGTGAGTCAGAAGGACTAGTGATATTTGTAAGGTTTCATACCTTGTTAATATTTTATTGTCTTCATGGGTCTGAATCTACTCCGAAGCTTGGGACTTCAACTGCTCACTTTCATATGTGGCTCTGGTTTCAGTGTTCGAAATAAGCCACGAAAGCTCACTCTTGTTGAGTCTGGTATTAGATAATGTGTTTGTCCCAGCTAACAATATAATCTTATCCTAAAATCTCTTTAGAAGTGACTTTTTTTTGGGTTTTGATCTGAAAGACGTACAAGTTAAAAAACTGACTTTACAAGCAGAAATAATGTTATCAAATAAACAGCATTTAAATTGGCAGCTCTGACTTATTACCTGGTTTCCTGAATGTGTTTACTATATATTAAATTTGGGAATCTGTCTTGCGTTTAACCCCTTAAGTCAGTCTGTTAAGTCCAGTGTCTCATCATCTTAGCTTCCTGGACTCTTGGAGATTCTTGCTGTAAAATAGCAGCTGCTAATGAACACCACTGCTAACAAAGTGTGGCAGTTTTTAAGCTCCCTGAACTTGTAGATGATGCACTTACAGAGTGGGGAAAACATTGTCTTGTCTTGCATAGATAAAATCGAGTTGCACACAAAATGGAGAGCGACTTGCATGCTGTAAATGCAGATGATTGTGACTTAAGTAGGGCTATAATGCACTCAATGTATAAAAAGCAGGAATGAAAAAGAGCTGCTTCTTGCATGAGTAAGCTGTATTCTGTCTCCTGAGATGTAGCAGTGCTGCAACAGCAGGATCTCTTGCAAGCAGGAGAGTGTCTGCTTTCTAACACAGAGCGGGTGTCTTAGTTTTTCCTGATTGGATGTCTGAGTCATACCATAACATCAGGTGGTTTTCTGGTGTGGTTGAATAAATCTGTATTAGTTATAGCAGTTAAAATGGACTTTTGTTTTGACCATATGAGTCAAGTTTCTGGTGCTGGGAGATACCTGTTAACCAGTAGAAAAATTCTTCTAAGGTATGGTGTATTACTTTTGTAGCATACATGCACTATATGTGGAAAATGTGCAGAATATCTTTTTTACACAGTTCATTTGAGAGCAGGTTTTTGCCTTGGTTTCATCCTTTTTTGATTTATATGGTACCTTTGCAGTGTAACATCCCTGATCTGCTGACACAGAGGCAGTTTTATTGTCCAACCTGAAGCATCTGAAAACATGTTTAAGACTGAAGAGAGAAAATTATGATGGAGTGGCAGTGAATTTCTTCCAGAACTCCAGTACATTTCTCGATAGGATGGAAAACATATTTTCTGGTGCTAGTCTACTAGCTTTTTAACCAGATGGCAATTGGCAAGAAAGAGCAAGCCTTGTACACCTCATTGGTGATCTTGCATACATGGTGATGATTAATGGCCATGCAATCTTGTTAATGGTATGCTTAATTTTTATACTCAGCTATAATAGAACTTTTGGATGTGTGCTGCAAAGCACAGCTCATGTTTACTGTTCTGTTTGGGTAACTGCCTTACCTGGGCCCGCCCCATAAAAAGGAAGCCTGATGCTTGGCCTGTTATTTTGGAGAGCGGTTTTCTACCTTTCAGCAGGTTTTGAAGAGGAAAGGCTCACAGCAGTTCTGGCTGTTAGAGGAAATACTTTGTGTCAGTTGTTAGAAATTAGTGTGTTTTAGTGGTACTGGAGAGCAGTGTTCAGCAATGTGCACTGCACTGCTCAGTGTTAGACAATGGCTTGATTTAAACTGGAAGGAAGGGTGAGAGAGCAGGCGTGCAAGGAGAAATTATGAATTTTATTTTTGAATGTCTGGTTTTACTCCTTTGGAAACCAGGAAACACAACTTAGTAACTCTTTTTTTTTTTCCTTTAAACTAGAATCCTGCAATAGCCGACATCTACACTGAACATGCCCATCAGGTTGTAGTTGCCAAGTATGCTCCCAGTGGATTCTACATAGCATCTGGAGGTAAAGTATCAGTGCGCATATTGTGTCAGATATGTGTACATATGTTAAAGTGCTTGACAGAGTAGTAATGCTTCACATTTATGTATAGAATATACATGGTCAATGTGACATGCTTCAATGGGGTTATGTATACATGCCTGAGGGAGGAATGATTTCTGGTTTTGTTCCTCTAACCTCTTTCTAAAGCAGTGAATTTAGTGACATGCTTGGTCTCTTTCAAATTTATTATTTAAATCAGAAAGAATCCAGAAATGAACTTTAAATACTTAGTGAGAAGCATTAAGGAGAACAAATCTTAGTGTAATGAAGACTTGTGCAGCAGAATGAAGTTATTTCTGAAATACAGGACCATTGGGAGCAGGGGAGGTATTCTAGAAGAGTGCATACTCCTTTCTTTTTCCTCCTCCTTTCTTCCTGACTGAACTTGGCAAGACTTGGCATGACTTTCCTTAACATTTGTAACCTGAACTAAAAAAGCTTTCTTTGGTAAATTAGCAGGGGAAGAGGCTGATTCTCAGTTTCCATGTAATGCATATGAATCAGTAGTCTGAGAATGGGTAACATGGATTTCTACAGTATGAATTTCCTGGATTGTTAGTGGAAATGGCTGCAGTTTTTAATGACTTACAAAGACTTAGACAAGCCATTTTTAATAGAAGCTTGCTTCAAATAATTGATCTTTTTCAGGAGGACTGGTATACAATGGAATATTAATGGATGCAATAGTATAACTTCCATTTCTTAAAAAAAATTCTATATATTAACTGCAAATATTTTTAATCTGCTTGCCATTGTCAATTAGAAATGCTTCAGGAGTAGTGTGCCCAAATACAGAAATACTTTCTAAGTAATGTATCTGAAAATAAAACATTGTGATTATGAGCTGCTTAGAAATTGAGTCCAGACTCATGCACAGGTCTTAGAATGGAAGTTTCATAGCAATTTTAAGGGAACAATATTTTTTTTAATGTAAAATGTTCTGTCCTTCTTGGCTTCCTATGTATCAGAAATCTGTACTACAATATGTATCTTTTGAGCACTGGGGAGCCTTTAAGAATACTGGCACAACTGTTTTGGAGTGGGGGTTTTTTGTTGTTGTTTAAATATATTTTTTTCACCCTTCCCTGTCTGAAAGTAATGAGAGCCAGGATTTTTTTGGCTCAGTCTTATGTGTGGACCATATGTCAAATTTAATACCTTCTTAAAATCCAGTTTGCATTCTTTCTTCTACAGACTTGGTGCTCTAGGTTTGTGCTGTACTTAACCCTCAGAATAACTGTCTGTTTCATTCTTTTGGCCTTGCAGATTTTCAGTCCTCTCTAAAACAACAGTAATATATAAGTAGCCTGATCTGTGAAGAAGTTTTTCATTAATTATTAGCTTAAGGAAGCTGCTTGCTCCTAGGGCTGACTTTTTTCAGAAGTTGTCTGTCATACCTGAGTAAATGAATTTAGGCTGCAGTATTTCCCTTAAAAAGTGTCTCCTGTCATTTAAAAATAGTTTTGTGATACTGCTGAGCATGGGGTCTGAAGATAGTATCAGGCTGTTTAGGCTGTTCCTAAGTATAACATGTATGATTAATTTCTCTATCTATAAATCTGCATTAGCTATGCAGCCTGCATTAATACTTCATGTGCTTGATGAGACAGACCTTTGGCAATATGCTTCAGGGCTTTTATGGTAATTTCTCTTACTGCAGTCATAACAGATGTAGTAATGGGAGATACCACCACAAAGTTAAAGCTATATGTGTCCTAAGTGTTTGCTCTATCTATTAATAGATAGATTTTGAAGTCCACATTAAAATCTGCTTCAATAACAAATTCCCTCTGTAAAATGGAGGATTCTGCATCTGTCCTTTTGGCAGAAGTAGAGAAGATGAGTTCACAATCAGGTCCCAAAGATACAGGGTTGCTGTATGTTTAAATTGAACTGTAAAGATGCACCAATAATTAGCAAACTAAACTCCAAAATGTTCTGCTGAGGTGAAAGGTATATGTTTTTAGCACATGGTTTATTCTAAAACAATGGCTTTTATGAAGGGTCCAATACACACAGAATTTGCTGTGTGGGTTTCATTAGAGATGTGTAAACCTGTCTGTGTATAGAACAATTCCTCTGGTTTTGGTGCTGCACCACAGTAATTGCTCTGAATAGAAGCAAGCTCTAGGTCTTGGTAATACTGAAACAGTGACCAAGAAGGCTTTCATTATATTAGGTCTTAAATTGTTATGGCCTGTGTTATGTCTGCTGCTTGTGACATTACCATTTTTGAATAGTCTGTTGGATTCCTTTGCAGTAATCTAGATTGTGCCAGTATCCACACACAACGTTAAGTGTGTACATGCTTCTGTACAAAAGCATGCATGCTGATGTGTGCATAAATCATGTTCTATGGGCAAAAATCTCTTTATATGTTTACATATACCTGGTATTTGTATGCAAAATGGGGTTGTTTTGAAGGTACAAAAAAGCTGAGGTACAAATGTTAGTGTGTTAGCCACTGTTCCCCAGATTACTCTCTTATTGTACACACAATGTGGCTTCCCAATGAAGTGTAAGTGATCCTGTAGCTGTTGGGGTGCAGGGGGTTATTTGTTTTTTATACTTAGCACATACTAGCTGAAAACATTAGAGTTCCTACCCTCTTACTCTGCAATTTTTTCATGTCTGTTTGCAGAAGTTGTCTCTCTGTATTTATTGCTGCATGTCTTGAGCGTCAATATCTGGTTAAAAACATAGTTCGGTGAAACAGCTGTAGTTTTCAGCATTCCTAAATCAAGTGATTTGGAGTAGTTGCAGTAGGGTAAGAGAATAGGTGCCTAGTACAAGTGTTCAGTGTAGCCGAAAATCTGTATCCTGGCAGATTGCTGAGTCATGTGACTGAGCCATGCTGTAGCAACAATAGTTATATTCTATTTTATTATGGCAGATGTCTCTGGAAAGCTGAGAATTTGGGATACTACACAGAAGGAACACCTACTGAAGTATGAGTATCAGCCATTTGCTGGAAAAATAAAGGACCTCGCCTGGACTGAAGACAGCAAGAGAATTGCTGTGGTTGGAGAAGGAAGGGAAAAGTGAGTTATTATTTTGTGTATGTGTGTATACATATACTGTAAACCTCTGTATTCTAACAAAGCAGGTTCTTTGCAGAAAGCTTTTAATTCTTCAAGGGAAGAAAATCATGGCTTGTTCCCTGTTTAGACTTCAAGTTGTGCTGTTCTGTGGCAGAATTCTTTGTGCAGTATTTGACAGCTGTAAAACTACTTGGAAAATACAGTTCTGTTGGAACTGCTCAGTTTAGAAATTTTGTGGGTCTTGTTTGCTTTTTTTAAGAGGTGAATATTACATTCAATGATAACTCTTCAGTATGCCTTTTCATGGATTTTTTTTTTTTGCCTATTTATGATAGACTGGGAAGGGAGGACCACGAGACAGTTCTCTCCCTGTTATTTCACCCCTCCCAAATTGAGAGGACATGATTGAATAAGAGTAAAAAAAAATCAAGGAAAAAAAAAAGGCTATCTGAATTTTTTCCCTCAGCATCACTCCCATATTTTTAGGCCTTATTATGGTAGTTAAGAGAAAATCACAACTAGTTAAAAAAACCTGACTAAATGAGATAATGAGATGCCCATTACAGTCAGGTTTGTGTCCTGGTAGTCTTATTCTTAAAGCTCTGCAAAATATACTGTGGTCCTGTTCCCTGACCCCCTGCCCATGTTTTTTAATTCCCATCGTGTACTGTGTTTTGAATTTTGAGAGAGATTCTTTGTCCTCCATCACCCTCCCCACCCCTACCTGCCCATGGGTAGATGCTGTGTAAATTTGCTCTCCTACTTCAAAAACTCTGGTAATTTCCTGTTAGGTGGATGCACTTTCAGTCTAGAATTTTGCTGAAGTGATTCTGTAGAATTTTAATAGTGATGCTCTGACAGTTTATTGCCACTGTACTGATTATATTGTGGTTTTGTCTTTTTTTAAGTTGATTTCAAGTAAGAACTGACAAATGCTGTTATAACTATTCTTCCTTAAACCTTTAAGTAGTAATAGTTGTAAAAGTGATGGTACCCAATCTAGGTTAAATAATCAGATGTCATTGTTAGCCTAGCTTTCTGCATTCTGTAGTGGCTAGGCAGACAGAATTACTGCTTTCTTTTATAAACCAGCAGAATTGCTGAAGAATATCTTTTGGATCTTGGAATTTTAGAAGCTTTATACGTCAAACTTGCTTGTCTGTCCCCTTCAGCAAATCTCTCCTATTGAAGATTAGATTCTCTCTGTGGCAAGATCTCAAATAGCCTTCAGGGAGCTATGATGCGCTTGCATGAGATTAACAAGATGACCTAATTTCTTTTCTTTGAGTGCACTCGAATCTACTGTTTGCAGTTTCTTAAGGGGTTAACCTATGCATAATTTTTATGAATTGTAGTTATTATGTGCTTTTCTAACTAGATTCGGAGCAGTGTTCTTGTGGGATAGTGGTTCTTCTGTTGGCGAGATTACTGGGCACAACAAAGTGATCAACAGTGTGGACATTAAACAAACGAGACCATATCGTCTGGCAACTGGCAGCGATGACAACTGTGCCGCTTTCTTTGAGGGACCGCCATTCAAGTTCAAGTTTACAATGAGTGTGAGTTTAAGTTTAGATGTGGCTGTGTTGAACTGTGCGACAAGTTGACCGAAAGCTTTCGAACCAGGTTGCAGTTCTTGTCACAAGTAGCTGTTAGAACAAACTTTTGAGGCATAATTGGTGTCAAGTAGCTTTCTTAAACCTATACAACTGGAGGCTTGTGTCAGGCCAAGAAACCTGAAATAAATGATTGGTTAAAAACAAAACCTGAAGTACTTCTTCAGATCTCTTGGTTTTTTGGCAATTCATCCTCTTTGATAACTTAAGTAGTAGGGTGTTTTGTTGGCCCTATTGGTGCTTTCTGAGCTCTGCTTTCCAGTGCAGACATGTAGAAGTTCTTAATATTCTCCAAGGTTCCAAAGTGCTTGATTCAAGAAATGTGGTGGTGTGAATGGAATTTTCCAATGTGCTAAAGAGTGCTCAAATCTGAAATCCCGGGGCAGCTTAGAAAGGGTGAGTGTAGATGTTTGAAAATGTAACTGATTTCTACAAGGAATGAGTGCGTAACTTATGTGGCCATTTTTCTTTCTATGTTCCTTTTCACTTTTTCACTTTCTGTTCATTATTCTACTAGTTAAAATCTCTAATGCAAATTAAACAAAGCCTGGAATTACTGTGTTTAAGACATTCATTGTTACTTAAGGCCAAAGAAAATAAAACCCCAGAAGCTTCTGCAGCTGTTTCTGATGGCAGAAGACATATCTATTGCCTCAAAAAAAAAAAACCCACACCAACAAAACAACAAAACCAAACAAACCACAAACAAAAGACCTCCCACAAACCTATTGCTGAGATACTGGATGTTATTACAGTAGGAAATTGAAAATGTTTAGTTCTTATTTTCTTTTAAAAAACACAGTAGTAGGCCTTTTTTTCTTGAGTGTGTGCCTTGAGTAGACTTTGTACACTGACTTTAGTAAGGATTCCATTCCAGTTCTAGAAAAGGAGTTGTTTTGAGCTCTGCAATCCAATGAAATGATGTGGTTGCTCAATATATTTCTGAACTTAAGTTGATACTTGCATTTTGCTAAGCTGGTTCTTTTGGAATTCTGAAGTCTGAATTGCTTACCAGTGCTCCTTAGGCTAGTATGTGATACAGTCTTCCATTTAAAGTGATGTTTGAGTTGATATATGGGATTCTGCTACAGGCTGATATATGGTTTAGATTAGAGCTTGAGGTATCATCAGGAAAAAATAAATCTGTAGTTAAAGAAAGTAGGTTAGAACCTGCCTTTCATAATACTAAAAATAGTCTCCCAAATCTCTTTGCATGGGAGCTTTGGCCTCATTGTGGTGCTTCCCTATTTAACGCGTGTTTTCTAGTTAGCATGGTTTGAATAGTCTCCTACTTGTAAATGGTCTATTTGGGGAGCACGTATCAGTCTTGCCTGATTACTTCACCACTGATGGAGTCTCTTAGAAATGGAGTTCCAGTAAAATAATAATTTATTCTTCATGCCTGTGTTTTTTACAATAAGAAGGATAAAGTACTCTTCTGTCTATAAAACTTACTTGTGCAATGAAGCAAGAGTCAAAATCTGTAGAATGTTGCAGAAGAACTTAGTGACCAGTGGGGGAGAATCCCATGTTTGCATCTAGGCTGCAGCTGAGGGTTTTTTGCTACCTGTCCCTGAAACTGGGTACTTGCTCACCTGGTGGCCTGCTAAGTTGTTTGAAATACACCAGTACTGATGTCACAGTTTCTTCCCTGGACTGTTCTTGATCCCCATAATCCTCTTTAGACAAAGGCTAGACTTCTTCTCTAGCAATTCTCTACAGCAGGCATCTCCTACGCAGCTAGTTCATGGCTCACATGTAAGAGAACTTCATTGTTACTGGATTATCTGTTATGTAAAAAGGTCTGTTCTTATTTTGTGTGCTGATTGTTACCTTTTTTCCCCATACAGGACCATACACGGTTTGTGAACTGTGTGAGGTTTTCTCCTGATGGGAACAGACTTGCTACAGCTAGTGCAGATGGCCAGGTAAAAAAACAAGGAACTCTTTTTGTAGTTATTTTAGCATGAGAAGATTTTCTTGTGCATTTTGGGAATAGGATTAGTATTGTAAAATCCGTGCTGCTTCTTTTTTCATGCCAAGGAATAACTGGCTTAAACTTTGAAGTATATTCTATAAAGCTGTAGCAACTGATGTCCACCAGAGTATTCTCACTCTGCTTTTCCCCCTGTTCCATCTCCCTAGCATATTACTTCTCTTACAGGTTCTTTTGGCAGGAACATAAACTCTTGGAATATGTATGTCCCTGTTACAATACTGAAGTCCAGCTAAAAATACTGAACTCATAGATAGCAAACCAGCTCCATGTAGGTTCCATAAGGGCGGGTTTGATAATGACCCTATTGCCATAGGTAGCTCCTCCTTTGAAGAACGCAGACTCCTGTGACTGCAGTGCTAATGCAGCTGCCATCACAGCAGGACTCAAAAATGTAACATCTTCCACAATTTCAAATGTCAGGATCAAATGTACAGAGTGGCTTTCTGTGATTATTTACAATTGTCATCTCATTTGTTTAGTCTTAAATATTAAATGCAAGAATACTTACGCCTCTTGTTAGAAAACCTAGTGTTTGATGAACATGCAAGCATGCCATATAACAAAAGAATGATCTGTGCAGTGCAAGTACCAGTGTTTCAGTTCTTATATTTTTTCTGTTACTGCTTTTCCCCTTAAGTTTCATGTCTGTGTGCTCTCTTAAGATTTTTGTCTATGATGGGAAGACTGGAGAGAAAGTGTGTGCTCTTGGTGGAGGCAAAGCTCATGATGGAGGTATTTATGCTGTAAGTATCGCTTCATTTGTACAAATGGTCCGTAGTATTTCATTACCAAGTTCACGGACCGTGAAGTCTTGCAATAATAAATGCATTTACTATCTTGTGGTGACATTTGTTTTACAGATTAGTTGGAGCCCTGACAGCAGTCAGTTGCTTTCTGCTTCTGGAGATAAAACTGCTAAAATCTGGGATGTTGGTGCTAATTCTATTGTCAGTACTTTTAACATGGGATCAAATGTGTTGGATCAGCAGCTGGGTTGTTTGTGGCAGAAGGACCACTTACTGACTCTCTCCCTGTCTGGCTACATCAATTATTTGGACAAGAACAATCCAGATAAGCCTTTACGTGTCATAAAGGTAGGTTGAACTTCTGTTGTTGCACTGGTTTCTGCAATAAATGACTCAGTGGTTGAAGCTGTACAGATGAAATAATAACTTGAAAAATGGTTTTGTTAAATTAGCATTGCCAGACAAGCTATGCGTGACTGACTCTTGTAAGTCACATGAATCAAGATGTTAAAATGTTACATCCAGGATACTGTGCTTTGTGCAAATATACAGACTGGTTTTGGTTTCAGTTAAGGTTATCAGTCTATCTTTCATAGTAGCTTTTAAGCATTCTCGAAATGAGAAAAGAAATGTAGCATAGGTAAAAAGCTACCAGTGATGCCTCGTTCTACCAGAACTAGTGTATTGTGAACAAGGTGACTAAGGGTACTGTGCAATTGAGCTTTAATTTTAGGAATTAAAGAGTTCGCTGACACAGCACTCTCACGGGACCTTACATTTTTACATGAACTAGAAAAGACGTCCCAGATTCTTGCTATAGATGCCATAATGCTGGTGGTTGGTGTGAGTACATGACCATATTTAGTCCTCTTCCCTGAATCATGAAGTGCATGAAAAGCAAACTTTGTAAACAAAAAGGCTATGAAAGTATTCTGGCCCAGTCTCTTCAAGGAGTAGTATACGGAAATATGGAAATAGCAATCCTGCAACAGTTAAGTGACTGCACCGTTAATTAATGGTGTATTCTGCATGTTTTTTAATGCTTGTGAATAAAATAATGTTATTTTCTGCATAACCTATAGTTCTTCTCAGATAATATGATTTTTGTATGTGATAAGATGAAAAATCGCCTATCAGTAATTATTATTTGTGTCTCATTCACAGGGTCATAGTAAATCAATTCAGTGTCTTACAGTGCATAAAAATGGTGGAAAGTCCTATATTTACTCTGGAAGTAATGATGGTCATATTAATATCCTTTGAATAATAGTGATATTTGTTCCGACCCATTAACATGCGTCTCTTTAGTTGTGTTTTTCCCACTTGTACTGGGGTGTGTTTTTGTAGTTGTGTGACACATGGATTGTTTCCTTTATTTGGTATCCCAAATGTTACTGGGCTGTCTCACTACTGAAGAGAACTTGTACTTTTGAGACTATTTTAGTCCTTTTGGTTTCTGGAGCCAAAACACTGGGAATGCTGCCTGATTCTCAAAGGGCATGTTAAGGGCTGAGGCTGGGGTGTGTTCAGCTAGAAGATTGTTGGCTTTTCTTCCGTGTTCTGAGGCTTAGAAATTAGACTGCAGTCCTTCATCCTGCTTGTGGTGATGCTTTAAAATGGTGTCACATTGGCATAAACCATTATAAATATAGAACTCGTTTCTTTACAAACATGTAGTATAGTGTTAATAGTTCAAATTGATGTTAACATAAAACATCAGGGAAAGCCAATGTTCCAGGACTTCTAACTTGAATTCTTTTAAAAGTATTTCCCATTCTTGGACCTAATGCTGATTGTTCCACTATCTGCTGTTTTTTGTGGTAGGTCATTTAGCTCATTACAGAATATCAGATTCATTTAGTGAGTATTATGAGATTGTGAGGTTGGTTGAACCCTGAAACAGGTTGCCTAGGGAGCTCGTAGGGTCTCCATCCCTAGAGATACTCAAAACCCAATGGAGTGGGCAGCCTGTTGTAGCTGACACTGATTTGAGCAGCGAGTTGGACCAAGCAATTTCAAGAGGTCCCTTCTAACCTTAGGTGTTCTGTCAATTATTTAAGTTTTTATGATTCTGTATCTGACTGCACCGATGTCTTCAGATGTTCCTTAATTCTGTTATGCACATTATTGGGATTCTGAAACCGGAGAGAATGATGGCTTTTCTGGGAAAGGCCATACAAACCAGGTTTCTAGAATGGCAGTGGATGAAATGGATCAGCTGGTCACCTGCAGCATGGATGATACTGTGCGCTATACCAACCTAAGCAAGAAGGACTACAGGTTAGTTAAAATGTTGCTTTTTATTGTAGTATTGCAGCCCTAATTGTTTTACAGCAAGAGTTTTCTTGATTCACATGGTAAAGGATTTTATGCTGCGATTTATTCAGGTTTTAAGTTACCATGGAAACTGTAGAAATGATTGCTGTACCAACCTTGCTTTTTTCTGTGACAACAAGAAAGGCATCCCAGACTTTTCAATTTGTCTCATCCCTTCCACAGGTTAGATAGAGATCTGACTTCTATTGGGTGGCTTAGTTTGGGGACTGTGGGAAGAGCATTTGTTTTATATTCATAAATACCCAGTAATATTGGTAATAAATGTGGTTAGGAGGGGTGGGGACACAGCTGTTTCTTCATGGAAACTAGTTAATGAGATTCCTTAAAGTACTTTACTTTAAGATTACCTAGTTAGTTTAAAAATTTAAACTCTAGTGTAGTAACATTGACTTTCACTTTGAAGGTATACTGCTTGATCAAGATACTGGTGCTATAAACAGTAAACAGAAGGAAACTTTACAGATTTTAAAAAAAAAAAAATTATGCATGTTCTCGATCATGAGTGGGTGATTATTTGAATAGACTGTTTTAAATAATGGTAGGCATGGATTGATTTGTGTGCTTTGTCCTTCCCGCTTCTCCACCTTGGCACATCTTCCTCCAGTGGCCAGGATGCTGTGAAAATGGATGTTCAACCAAAATGTTTAGCTGTGGGTCCTGGTGGTTATACTGTAGTTCTATGCATTGGACAAGTGAGTATAAACTTGTGTATTATCAGCACAATTGCTTTGTTAATAATGCCATGCGTGGTAACATGATGGCTTCTGACAAACATGTTAAGTGTGGGATCACCTTGCATGTCTGCAGAATTTCCTAATAAGGGCTAGGGGGAATATAATTAAGCATGATACTTGATAGGCTTGCATTGTTGCATCCTGCATCAATTTGATAGTCTTATCTATAAATTTAAATTTCACGTGGTCCCGTGTGTGGATGCATCTGAATTTGTTGTCAATATAGCTCTGTGCTGGAAGGCTGCACCACTCTGAATCATGCTCTTGCCTGATCTGTTCAGAGACATGGTTTGTAGGAAAGAATGTCTTTACAGATTTTTTTTGTTTGGGTTTTTTTTGTTGGTTTTTTTTTTTTGGCAGCTAATCCAATTAACCAATTAACTAATGCTGTTGTACAGCATAGGTAGCTCTAGCGTTCTTGCCAGTAGTATTCAGGTCATGCAAAACCAGAGAGATTGAACCGGGGCTACCTTGTATCAAAGCAGGCTTAACTTCTAATGGTTTATGCTTTCTGTATGAATGCTGGTTTTATGCTTGGGATTTTCAGTAGTGTTGTCCAAACCTGTTTTCCATGTGAGTTACAGTTCCAGTTGTCTGTAGTATGGGACTGCATAGGAAATAGCTCTTAAAATTTAACATTGCAATATTAACTTGCTTCTAATATAGTCTTGCCTCCCTTTAACAGAAAGGGAGAAAGCATTGCTACAAATGCTGTTTTGTCCACGTTTCTTCCATGTTCAAACCAATTGAGACGAAGCTGAAGGCAGTCAAGCATGCCTTGCACTATCTAATTTAGAGCACATAAGTAGTGCAAGTTGAAGATGTCCCTGCTCGTTGCAGGGCATTGGACTAGATGACCTTTGAGGGTCCCTTCCAACCCAAACTGTTATATGATTTTACTCCAGTAGAGCAGATTAGTTAGTCACCGCGCGTTCCCTTAAGATCAGAGTATAGTTAACTTCTAAGCGGAGTGCATTTGTATTTATGATTAAGCAACGTGACTTAGTCGTAGTTTTGTATTAGGCACTTTGAAGAAGGGTTCTTAGTTTCTGGTTTTCCGTTTACAGATTGTCTTGATGAAAGATAAGAAAAAATGTTTTGCAATTGATGACCTTGGCTATGAGCCAGAAGCTGTAGCCATTCACCCTGGAGGAGGTACAGCAGCAGTGGGAGGAACGGTAAGGTTGCACTTCTAAAACTTATACTACTTATAGCGCTGGAACTAGTAACAGAGGCATTTAGTAATAGTAGGTGAGTTGTATTGAGAGGTAGTAGGGGGCAGCTGATAACAACAACAGAATTGTAACAAGTAAACTGTGTGTAATTGGTGGACTTTTGTTCCCCAGGTTCTCCCACCATTGTTACCTAAAGTCGTCTTCATTTTTTTAATCTTGTATTTGCTGTTTTCAAATTGTCATTATTTTTGCCCAGTGTGTGCTTCAAAGTAGGCAAATTCTAGAAACTGGGTCTGTATTATAGACTTGGTGGATTGTAGCCAGCGTAAATGGTAGGTTGTTTAATCAATCCTTAATATAAACACTGCCAGATAGAATGGATGCATAAAGTTCCAGCAATTCAGTAAGCTTTCCTCTTTCTGTTGTAAAGTGATTTTTGTACCTTCCCCCCTTCTTCATTATTAATTTGCAGGATGGGAATGTCCGTTTGTATTCAATCCAAGGAACTTCTTTGAAAAATGATGAGAAGTCTTTGGAAGCTAAAGGTCCTGTGACCGACCTGGCGTATTCTCACGATGGTGCCTTTCTTGCAGTCTGTGATGCAAACAAAGTTGTCACTGTCTTTAGTGTCACTGATGGCTATGCGGTAAGAACTGTTGTAACAGGAGTTTTGTTTGTTTAAAAACAAATTGACTGGCATCTCATGAATAAATCTGTTGTGATGAAATATAGTGTAGCTTCTGAGACTTAATTGTTAAATCACTGATGTATCTGTTAGAGAATTTGCAAAAGATTGGGGGTTTATTGCCCTGATGAGTGTTTAAATAACATAAAATGAAGCCACCACTTGGTTTAGGGTGCCCATGTGCACCCGAGGTGCACATTGTCTGGAGTCTTGCAGTAGCTTATTGTGATGCTACATGTAAAAAGTCAATTATTTCCTAAGGTAACTTAAACTAGAAAAATAATACTGTATCTCTAACTTTCAAATAGGAACATAATGTCTTTTACGGACACCATGCAAAAGTTGTTTGTATTGCCTGGTCACCAGACAATGAACACTTTGCTTCTGGAGGCATGGACATGATGGTATATGTTTGGACCGTAAGCGATCCAGAGACCAGAGTCAAGATTCCAGGTATGTTTCCTTCAAAGTCTTGCTTTTGAAAGTTGCAAGTAGTTTTTGAAATCCAGCACTGTATCTGTTTTCTAGAACTAGTGGTAAGCAGGCTTTGAATGTTCCCAGACTAATTTAGCCTTTATGTTAGTCTCTGTCTTGCTACAATGGCCAGAACTCTTCTGTTATGTTTTTTGTAGTCACTTTTCAAATACACTACTTGTATTTAATGCAGCTGAAAATCAGATTTGGAATATATGCTAGAGTTATTTTGTCAGCCTAGCCCTCCTAATTCTTTTGTTGTTTTGCACTGCCTTACAGATGCTCACAGGCTACATCATGTAAGCGGCTTGGCGTGGCTGGATGAACATACTCTGGTAACAACATCCCATGATGCTTCTGTCAAAGAGTGGTCTATCTCCTACAACTGAAAAACTCTTTGGAAGGACCTAATCAGGGACTAGAACTACTGCAGTGGAACATAGCATTTCTCTTAAAGAATCTGTATTGGCCTCTGGGTCTGCTATCATATCCTCATATCTTTACAGGGTGTTCATATCTGTAATTAAATGTACTTTGAAAGCTTTAGCCAGTAACAGTTTGCACATGAAAAGCACTTAAATTATGTCTGGAGCTTAATCTTTGTGCTGAACATTCCAGAGGCAACAGCCGAGCAAGTTGATGTGAAAGATTCAAACTCAATCACTTGTTCTTTTCTAACTAAGAAACGTGAGACTGTACAGCATGAGAGTAATACTTCTCATTTTTTCTAATTACAGAACATTTCTGTACTAACGGTCATAGTAAGAGTATTTAGTTGTGATCTGAAATCAACCCAGCTGTGTGCAGCTACTGTATATTGCTTTGCTTCTCTGTACTGCACCGAACTGTTGCCTCAGATTTTCTCCTCCAGATAACAAAATGGGGTACATACATAATAAACTTTTTATGTATTTCATGTCGAAGCTTTGTGGTTTATTTTAAGGTGGAAGTGTGGGATTTTGATGTACTTACTGTTGTGGGTATAATGTTTACAAATAATCATTGTGGCAATTTCTTGCTTCAGAAACACATTTGTTACTTTCATGAATTAAGAATGTCTGGTCATTTCAATGTCGGAGAAAAATGGTTCTGTTTCACGGATTAAAGATATTTTCTGTTTGAAGGAGGAGAAGCATGTTATTGTTTAAAAAAAATATGCAGTACTTCTACCACCTCTTTGAAAATACGAGAATTAAACAGTGAAGCATTGTTATGACTTGAAGTGATTTTTTTGAGAAGATAGTGTTTGCTGAGTAAGTTTTATGCCTTTGCATGTGCAGAACAGTTGCATGGAAGCTGTTATGTAATGCGAACAGATCATGATCTTGTGTTTAGTTCCCTTCTCACACTCTGCAACACATTTAAGTGCTTTGAAGTGAATGGTCCAACAAGGGTGGAGGAGGACACTCTGATGCAAAGTAGTAGGAAGATTCATTACCATCTCTAGTGGCCAAAAGATGTTGCTGTCCAGGACTTTGGAAAACTTTTCAAAAAAACATTCTCTGCTCAGTCTACCACTACCCCTCCAGTGCTCTTTGGTTTTTATTAAGCTTTCCTTTCTGTGTGGACTTGTGTGTTGTTTTTTTACCAATCATATTTCTATTAACACTAATTATCCAGCAAATAAAATGCTTTTGCTGCTTCTCATACTGTGGACCATTGCTCAATTGCTGAAAAAAAAATTGCCTGTCAAAAATGATTTGGTGAAAAATCTTTTTAAAAGGAAAAATGTTGATTTCTTTTTAGAAGTGGTGATCAGATGTCTTCTGGCATGCAAACCAATATATACATTAGAACAGTTCACATAGGTTGTATACAAGAAGCAGAGTAGTTTGCATTGTGGTTTCTTTGTGCTTACTGCATCTCTTCCTTAGCAATTCTGCATGTCTGCTTATTAACAATGCAAGGACAAGAGAAGTTTTGGGAAAGGGCATGTTTGAAATTCGGTGTAAGATTCAAATGAACAAGATATCTCGATGTCCAGCCTTTAAAGCTTGTTCTGCTATTGTTGTGCCAGTTTCTGTGCAATTCATCCATTGTTCCCCTAGACTGATCTGCAAGGGTTGCTGTTGAATCTGCCCAGTGCGTTTGTGTTGTAGTTGAGTCCCTGTCATTTATGATAAAATGATAAGGGGGTGGGAGAGGAAAGGTGTGCAGATGTCTGTGGGCAAAAGATTCACTGGCATGTCCTGCTTTTTATAAGAGGTGGGCCGGCTAGTGAAATGTGGTTTTTGAGGGAAAAGCTCTTGCCTGAAGCCTCCTCCCTCAACAAGTGGATTCCTTCCTGCACGTCAGAGCCTGTGCACCATGTTTGAAAAGTGATGTGTAGGACAAAGTATTTTTTGATTCCTGGAAGACTTTGTAACAGTGCTCGTGTGGAATGCCTGCTAGCTAGAAACCCTGTATTAAGACTTGTGCTTGGATGCCTGCCTGTGGGGTGGTTGCTCGTGCTTCAGCTTCCATTGGATTTGTTTACTGGCATATGGCCTGAGCTTCTAATTCGTTAAGGACTAATATGGTCCTTGTAGTTGGACAGCAAAACCTGACTACAAAATTGAAAATATATTCTTCTGTTGGACCAAATGTCATAATGCAGGCTGCTTGCTGATCCAGCGTAGGCAGATAAGAGTTAAAGGAGCCCAGTTGTACAGTTCTGAATTACTGGTGTTTGCACCAGGCTGAAAGTCTTGCACTAGACTCAAAAATCAAGAAATAGTGATGGGGCAGGAACCCCTAGCTACAGTGTGACTCTTGCTTCCTAATCTTGGTTGCACAAACAACCCCAAAATGGGCTTTTCTTTCACTGAGTCATCCACTGATAACTTAAAATGCCAGGTCTAATCCTGTTTTAATTGTTTTATTTTTTTTTCTAAAGGGGAAACAAATACCAAACTCTGGCTTTGGTTGTATAAAGCAAAAGACCCTTTCCAAAGAGAATGCAGACCTTTCTGGAGGTAGCTATGTGGAAGCAGGGCATTGCTGAGTTTAAGCCTTCTCAACAACCCTGTTTGGTGTGAAAACAGCAGATTGACAGCCTCTGTAAAACAATGGGGACGGCCATCCACTGGCAGGGTGACTGCAAAATGTATGTGAAGGAATGGAAGCTGATCTTTCTGTTAGACAAACTCTGATTGTTTCAGCTGTCAATTTTCTTTCCTAGTCCCTGTGAGCCGTGTTCTTCTGCCTGTGCTGAGACAGGGGGTGGAGAGCAGCTGGGGGCAGCTGCTGCTGTGGCAAGTTAACAACCCCTGGGCCTGCAGTAACAGAAACAGCAGGAAGAGACCGGGTGATGGACGGTTGGGAGATCCCGGCTACCGTGGTACCCAGGTTGTGTTCTTTAGCAGTAGTGTATGCATTGTAATGACCCCAAAAGGAAATATGTGAGATACTTAACATGAGTATGAAATTAAGGCTCTAAATGGGAATGCATTTTTTTTTTTTAAAGTGTTGCTATTTTAATAGTTCTGACTGTTTTAATAACAGTTCAAGCCCTGCCTAAACATGGCTCCTCAAGCCCTGTTACTCTTAAAGGTTTCTGTTTTAAGCACGAATGTGCTTTTACCTCTAGCTGGCAGTTACTGGAAAGCAGGTTTCACTTCACCATGACTGGCAGCTTGCCTGCTTTACACTGAAAATGCAGCTTAACTAGGTCAGGGATAGATTTGGAGAACTAATGTGACCGGTAATTCCTCACAAGGCTGTGTTGCAGGAGTTCTCTCCCCATTTAACAGTGTGATTTAATCCTGGCTGCCTGCTTCATTTCTGCCATGCTTGTAGAGAACATCGGCCTTCCAAGAAGCTGGTCTATACTGTCAGCCAGAAACTTAACAGCAGCTGTTCTGTGGAACATCAACAACAAATCCTAAATGAGATCTTTAAATGGAAAGGTGAGGGACATCAGAAATCCATTTGGAGATGGAAGTTGTTTGTTTTGTGGAAAGCTGGGCACATAATAGAATTATGGATAGACCCACAACAGATGTTCTGGCACCTCTGTTCCTCTGCTAAATGCTTTTGCTCTTAACCATTAGAGCTTCTCAGAGTGAGGATAACTGCCTGAAGATCTTATTTACATGGATATTGTTCTGGAGTGAAATGCCAAAGCTGTGGAATCCTTCAAGCAGGAATTAAAATTTTTAAAGCTACATTTCTAAGCAGAGAATCCAAGAATCTCTCCTGCTACACCTGCTAGTATGTCACTGCAGATACGGTTTCATGATTGCGGCACAAGGAACGATTTGCTGATCAATCCTTTTCCCTACAATAAATTTAGCCATGGTTCTCTCTGTAATGAAAGTATACCGAGGAGAAAAAGCTGCCTTCCTTGTGCCCGGGAGCAGAACAATGCAGCCAACCGGCTGGGCTGAGAACAAGTCACAAGTTCCCATATATACAGCAGATGCTTGTGCTAAGAGGGCCAGGTTCCCTGGAGAGGCTTGGGCACGAAGCTAATCAGTGAAGGAATTAATGGATGTCTTTAGCATACCACTGGAAGTTCCTTTGAAATACCAATACTTTTACTGACAGGAATGAAATCAGTTACACCAATTCACAGACACACTGGTGGACAGGACCCTGAAGATCCCCTTCATCCCTCTCTCTGGTCTAATCTCATATACGGAGTAAGGCTATGTGCAATACTACACCAGGTCTGCTGTGGTTAATTTTCTAGCTGAGTCTTAGAAAACTTAAAAGGAGGCAGCCCCTTGAGTAATCTGTTCCAGTCAAGCTTTTCCTAACGTCCAACCTAAGACTCCCAAGCTGTGCTGTGTGGCCACTGTCACTTGTTGACTTTTCTGTTCCAAGCAGGAGGAGGTTGAGTATGGCCTTGGTATTATCCCCCTTGACTTATTATGGCCTTGACTATGGCCTTGGTATTATCCCCCTGGCATAACTTCTGGCCACCAGTTGGGCGCTGAGTTGTTGATTGCTGCTGTCTCGGCCGTGTTCCATTCCTCCAGCCCACATACCTCAGCTTCTAAGGGAGACTGCCTGGGAGGAGGCTCTGAAGTCGGATGTGCTGCATTCTGTCTGTCCTTCCTCTCATCTGCATTGCTATCAGTGGTGAAATGCATAGCTATCAAGTGGTCAGGTGTGACTGGCACGTGACAAGTCTGTGTTGGCTATTCCTTTGTCCTGCAAATGTTTAGGTTTGAATTCCAATGGGAAGTGCTCCTTCATCCCTGCAGGGACTGCAGTGGAAGTGAACTAGCCCCCCTGCCCGGGACTTCCTTTTATTCAAACTTGCAGCAGTGAATAGGGTACATCAGCCTTTCTCCAGCCAGCAGGGCCCTCTGATGTTAGGTGTGATTTTTTCATGAATGGTAGATAACTATCTCATCATCACACTGGCCAGCTATTTCACCAGCTCTGGGTGGGTCCCATCACAGACAGCCCTATGGACCTGAATGCATCCAGTTTTTAGGTAGTCCCTAAAGGTGCTTCCTCCTGACGACTGCCCCCCTCCACAGCACACTGACACACAGAGCTCTGGGAGCAAGCCTGTCCCTGAAAAACTAGGCCAAAAGTGTTGAGTACTTGAGTTTTTTCTATTGTCTGGTGCCAGATTATTTCCCCATTTAACAACAGGCCCCAATTTTTCCCTGAAAAAATCATGAGGTACAGCTGTATTCCTCATTTTCAAATCTNAAAAAATCATGAGGTACAGCTGTAGTGTGCACTGTTGTAAGTATCTGAACCACTGCCGTGTTTCTCTACTAAATCAAGGACAGTAGAAGAAACTATATTTTTACGGTCTAGTTGTCTGGGACTTACAGGGAGTATATTGAGTTCGAAGAATATTCCTCACTTTCAAATCCGTTCTGAACTGATGGTCTTTGTTTCTGAAATATTCAATCATGTAGCTGTAATAGCATTTACATCCCGATGAGAGGAGATGTGCAGATGGCTGTAGCTTCGTGAAGTTCTACAGTTCATAGTTCACACTAGCTCTCTATAAGCCAAACTGAGAGACATGCACACAAAACACAAGCCAGGGTCAGCTGTTCTCTTTTCCTGTTCTATAGGTTAGCTGGGAGCTAAGTATTCTGCATATGGAGCTGTCAGCGTCTGCAGTGGGGTTATTTACTGTTGGTCAGACCAGCCAGCCTGTGCTGTGGGCAGTCAGCCCTTACGTGTCTGTGAGTTAGACCGGTTGGTTCCGATTCCCCTTGGAGAAAGATAAAAGTCTGAAGTGCGGTTTATCTCCAACACCAAAAGGGATTTCTTCTTGGTTACCCAGAAATGCTTGTCATTCCCGATTGCCTGGTCTGCATGATTGCAGCAAGTCTATTCCACATGAACAAATGAGTCATCTATATTTAGCAACCCCTGAAAACATGGCTTATCAACATTATTCAGGCTGGGTTGTCAGAGCATCTGACTACCTGAGAGTGGCTTTATGTGTCAGCCAGGTCTCAGTGCTCAACTGTTGATTCGCTTTACTCTGTAAAGCTTGGGTAGCATTAAACTGGGAAGGGGTGAGTCTCCTCAGAGTATGAGGTGTGAATATTTAGGCCAAAAGAATACTAACAGGTGTCCGTGCTGTGATTCACATGCCCCGAAGGCAGGCCAGACTCCTGGGTTTGCATAGTTAACCTTTGTTTCATGTACTCTGTTGTCTATGCTCAGACCGCAACCTGTGCATGGTCCACACAGCAATTTAGTGGCTTGCTGCATATATTTTATGTCCATTTTATGTCCACTGACCCGCAGAGGGCAGCAGTGGCTTGGTGCTGCTCCGCTGGGGTCTCAGCACTGCTATTGTAGAGACCCTAGAGGTGGCGACTGCACCCAGGTACGACCCCACAAGGCAAGGGTGGTGGTTGCAGGGTGGCGAAATTGTGCAGCGAAGTAGCTGTGACCAATAAGTTAAATCATGAGGTGCTTAGACACAATCTTTCTACAGATTTCTCAACGGTATCTATTTGGAAGTGGAAAAGGGTCCCTTGTGCTGACTATTTTGGATAATCTTCATAGAGAAGCCACTGCCAAACAGTTAAAAAAATCGAATCTTTAGTGCATGCAGCAGACTAAACCATGCCTCAGTTTACAACTACGGAAACACCTGCAACATATCAAAATATAGATAGAAACATCAAGGTAAGGAAGGGGTTAAGAACACACCTAAACATATCATACATGTACCTATTTGACACTTTCTAGACTTCGACAGTGAGAATGAAAATAATACCTATAAATGGCAAAAAATGGCTAAATAGTAGTTGCACCTTTGCAACCAGTAGTCACCATGTTCTAGGACAAGATTTAGTCACAAGCATTGCCCTGTGCAAAGGAGAATGGCATTTATTAGTATCAGAAGAGACAAAGGGTTAAAGAACATTTTTATAGTTACTTGTAGTAATCTCAGATTTCTGGGTGAGAAGCAGTCAGCGCCAGGTTGGACCCAGGGATGCGGGACATGCGGGGATGGTTGGTGGCTGTGCTGACCTGCCAGGCTGGGGCTCCAGCACCAGGTGGCAGAGCAGCACTGCCCATCGCATCTCCTACCTCTGCACTGTTCTCAGGTGACTGTTCTATCCAGGCTGACACTTCGAAATAATTTCTGTTTCGGAAATGATTTCCCTGTTCCCATGTCTGATTGCAACCTGCAGCACACGCAGTCACAAGCGCAGTTCATAGCCTGGGTGAAACGCAGCTCACGTCTCGGTTAGGTCTGCGTGTGCTACCCGGCTCTCCTGCTGCTGTTCATTTACCCAGCGCTGCGGGTGAGCGAGGTCCCACAGAACAGGGCAGTGTGTCTAACAGGGAAGAAGACTGTTCTGTTTGACAAGGAGTTGAGAGGCAGTACATCATGTTAGATCAGCGTATCGCCATGCCAGCAAAGACGGTTCTTTCTGTTATGTACCATATAGAAAATAAGAGGGCCACTAAGGGGACTGTACGGAAAGGAAAGGAAAGGAAAGGAAAGGAAAGGAAAGGAAAGGAGAAAGGAAGAGGAGAGAGGAGAGGAGAGGAGAGGAGAGGAGAGGAGAGGAGAGGAGAGGAGAGGAGAGGAGAGGAGAGGAGAGGAGAGGAGAGGAGAGGAGAGGAAAAAAAAGAGATTAAAAGGTAGACAGTCAGAAATACGCACTCAAATTTTTACTATATTTATATGCCTGTGTTTAATGGCAAGTGTGTAAAAAGCTTTTCTTAGAAGAGCAGGGAAAGTGATGCCTGATGAAACTTGAATCAAAACCAAGATGATGAGTCTTCAGTTTGCAAGGCAGGAGAGAGGAGCTGACGGGAGAAGATGCATGCGCTGGAGCTTTGGCACCTGTGATCACTGAAGGGGTTGAAAAGTGCTAAGAGAATCAATGAGGGGCTTGATCAGTTAAGAAATACTCAAAGCTGAAAACAGTGGAGGTCTGTACAGTGGCTTTGATACTGAAACAAAATATGAACAAATGAGCCTTTATTTATTCAGGCGACCAGATCATATATGACTTAACCAACAAAACAATTTAAACCAATTTTCCTTCATTATGGTCAGCATAACTTGATTTATACATGTTTAGGTTAATAGAGTCAGTGAGAGCAGAAGTAAAACCTGCAGTGTATAACAAGGCAGCAAAATCAATTGTATGAAGAGCTGGAACTGGAAAGAGTTGCTGACCCTACCCTGGTAACCACGAATGCGCAGAGAACGTCACAGCTGGACTGTGCAGGAGTCAATGACCAGCTGAGCCAACAGAGGACTGATATGAAGGAAAGGTCTTTCAAGGTGGTTAGATTACAGCCCTTGTCAGACGAGTGCTGTTTGGTTTTGCTGACTGGTTTGGTCACGCTGCAGAGCCAGTCCTGCGGTGGCAATGCGGGCAGGGCCTCCAGGGCAGTGAGGGCTGTGCCATCAGCAGATTGCTGAGAGACACAGGGACAGCACCTAACCCAGGAGACAGCACTCGAACTGACTTACATCTCTCGGTATCACAGTTGTCTCCAGGTTTCTTAGTGATGCAGGTATGCCTGAAAAAATCAGAAACACAACAGTTGCTGAATCATAGAATCATTGGAAGAAACTCTCAAGATCATTGAGTCCAACTGTTAACATAACACTGTCACTAAACGATGTCCCTAAGAACCTCATCCACGTGTCTTTTAAACACCTCTAGGGATGGTAATTCAACCACTTCCCTGGGCAGCCTGTTCCAATGACGTCTGTCCTAGTAGTGACAGGATGGGTTTTGTTGGGGCTGTGCTGGCTCCGTCCACGTTGTCTCTATTTTACCAGGGTGACCAAGTAGTCGGTAATTGTCTGAGTTTGGCAGAGGACAACACCAGTCTGGTGTGGGAGGTGAGTGCTGGTGGAACTGGGGTTCCCAGTGCTCGTGGCTGCTGGGGGATGTGGTCCCAGGCAGCAGGAGCCAGTGGAGGAGGAGGCCGTGCAGGCAGGACCAGCTGCACAAAGGGGACAGGGCAGCAAGTGCCCAGGCAGCCATCCTGTGCTGCCTGGCCCAGGAGTCCTTGTGGAGCTGCAGCTGAACCCAAGTCAGCAGTGCCAGAGATTTGCTAAATAAGCTGGCAAAACCTGGGCTGTGGCAGCAGAAGCAGCAGATGTCGCTATGTGATGTCACCTCGACACCAGGAAGGCACCAGATGGAGAAATGTGCGCAGTAGTCAGAACTGTGCCCTCAGAGAGGGAGGAAATTTTGGGACAATGCAGAAGGGAGTGAGGGAAAGAGGAAGGAATGCAAGATGTGTGCTCAGCCTGAAAGAGCTGGTTGGTGGTGGCCACAGGAGAAACGATGGGGGCAAGGACAAGGCTATAAGGAGGCAATAATCTGCTTCCTCTCTGCACTGAACAAGAGGTAAAGGGGTTATATTGCAGTAAGTGAGCTTTGTATCAGGCCTAACTCTGGCTCAGTAATTGTGCTCAGCCTGCTGGGACAGTGATCCAGCCTGTGCCCCCCTCCTGCTGTCCTCTGGCCTGCCCTGGGCAGATGTCTGGGGATTTCAGCGGATGAGATGGCTTTCTGTCACCCAAAAGTGCCATCTCTCTCTGCACCCATAACCTGCCTGGTACCAGGGGGACCCTTGTGGAAAAGGCAGCAGCCCCAAAGCCATGTTACGGGAGGACCTTTGGGGACAGCAGTAGAGTCTCGTCCTCACACACGGGCTTTGCTGCATGGCCATCGGGGGTCTGGGCTCTCTGCTCCTGTGGAAGCACCAGCCGAAGAGGCGGTCTCGTCGGGAAAACCGCGCTGCCCAGCCGGGGTGAAGAGCACACGGCAGCGCCGGCGGATTCTCCTGTGGGCGCTGCCCCCAGCCGGGTCCCCGCGGTGCGGGGCTGGGGAGGCTCTGCCGGCGGCGGGAGGACGGAGCGCTGCTGCCGCCCGCTGGCCGGGCCGGGGGCAGAGCCCGGGAACGTGCGAGCCCACCCGCCTTCCCAGCGGGGCCACCGGCTCCCCGGGCGGTGACCGGCAGGGGAGCGGGGTGCGAGAGGGCGGGGACCCGCTGCCGTGTGCGGGCTCTGCTGCGCTCTGCCCTCGCCCTGCCTGGCGCGCTGCCGCTCTCCTGTTCGGTGCGGCCCTGGGCTGCCACACAGCCACAGTTCACGTGTTCGTAGAGAATTCTACATTTTGGCTGTTTACCCCCCGAAGGGGAAAAGCTGAGAGACAGATCTAGTCCCTTGACTCCCGCAGGGCTGCCCAAGTCCAGCAAAAACTGGATGTATAGGACTGCAAGGACTGCAACCTTCAGAGCACCCCACAGATCTCAGCTGCTGAATTGTACCCCAGTCAGGAGAGCAAGTGTCTGAGCTAGGCTGGACATGGATTGCCGAGAGATTTGAACACCATCCTTATGGGATGCATCCAGAAAGTCAGAAAAAGTCAATGATGCTCCCAGTGGGCTTTCCCAAACAGGGCAGCCCTGTGCCAGTTTGTAGCCATGAGCCACATGCTATAAAATACCTGGAGCTGCCCAGCAGAACTAAGTGGTCACAACAGTGAGTTTCAGAGCTTTACTAAACTCATAAGCCTGTAATCAGTGAGTAGATTAAAAGCAGCGAAGTACAACTAATAATTAAAGAAAACACACAATATTTTGCTGCAGGATTTACTGTGAATGGACTGTAAAAGAGCATAGGCCTTACTGATGCTTCAGAGACTAAATGGTGTGTCTGAAGGTGGGAACACCAGCAGGAACACAAGTTCAGTAAGAAGGAAATAATTTCCCAACAGACGCCTTCTTTTACTAGTCTCCCACTATATGCATTATGGTACTCCATCACCAAGGTGGACACAGTGGTGTTTTCCATCGTACTTGCTTCTGGTAACAAAGCTGATGGGAAGTCCCATCTCTTCTCTCACTTATGATGCTTCCTGTTATATTTCCTATTCATTGGCCTACACTGTAGTGCAGCTTTCACCAGTTTAGGCCTGTACTTGTAAGCTGCTTCTCCTCTTCAACCAGCTTTTCCTACTTCTGTAGATTTAAGCTGCTCCTTATGCCACCTTATCATAGAAGCATAGTGAGTGCTATTAGGGAAGGCCTTTTTGCGACTAAACAGACAATGTATTGAAGTCTTGGATGCAGACATCTCCCTATTGGGACTGAGCTAAAGAAACGCGGGCTGCGTCTGTCAGGAACTTGGTGGGATGGGAGTCTGGAGTTCTTCCTTCCTCAGCTCTTTGCCTCCCGTAAAAGATTCAGCCGGTTTCTTCACCTCTGTGCCTGCTTTTATTTTTTTTTCACTTCAGGTGACCTGTGAGTCCTGTCAGGCAACGGGCTATGCAGAGGCTAAGATTCCTGATTACTGGAAAGGCCTTTGTGGTCTCTTTAGTTGTATGACACACCATGTACTGCCTGGGTCTTTGTGCACAGAGATACTGAGGGAAAGCAGCAAGCGATCTGTCTGAATAGTCAGTGTCCAGGGTGAAGGGTTCAAAGGAACAGGCATTCCAAGCAGGCATTTAAAAAACAGCCTGTGCCCTCTCAAGAGCAAACCAAAAAAGAGTGGCCAGCATTCCTTCCTCTCATCACACTTATTCAACATGAGCTTGCAACCTGCTGCATTCTCAGGGGTGTTATGCAGGGACCCACCTGCATCTGGCAGATAGCTGGGCTGGGGAAGAAATCTTTGATCTCTGAGTCCTGTTTTGTCTTTGCAGTGATGCTGGCAGGTGTTCACTTGTTATATGCCATAGAACACAGGTTATGTGTGTCCTCTCTGCTGGCTGTGCAAAACCTGGGTCAAAGGAGCAGCCTGTAACCAAAAACCCTGCCAAGGGCACTGACAGCAGCTCAGCTTATGGGAAACTGCTCTTTGAGCACCTTGAAGGAAGCTGCTTGACTCTCTAAGCTTGGGTCACCTCTGGGAGTGAACTGCTGGTTGGTTGTCACCCCAGAGCCAGGTGCATTGCACAGGAGAAAGCACTTTCTGGTTTCAAGATAGGCCCTTACAGCACTTGTGCTTTTTTAGGTGTGATGCCCACCTGGGTGTTCATCCCTGCCCATGGTGTTTCAAAGATGGACTTTCCTCTCGCTAATGCCAGTACAAGGTTGGCTCAGACAGCTCCTAGGAGCACATGTGTGCTGCAGAGATGTCGTCTCAGAGCTATTAGCCAGCTTTTGGTTGTTCTTTCACTGCCATTGTGCCACATCAGGGTTCACCAAGGCTGGACCAACCCTGCTGGAATTTGGGCTACAAGAACTGTGTGGTTGCTGGAGAGTCATTGGTGCAGAAGTGCTTAAGACCCTGAGTAGCCAGTCGGAGCCATAGGGCATGGGAGGGTCCCATCCTAGACCCCATTTTCTTCAGCAAGGTGAGGCTGCCATGCTGAATGTCCTGGGTAAAACCAAGGGGAAAGATGCCTGCAGGCCCTCAAGTTTAGATAGGGAATGGTGAAGTGCAGGATTTAATGCTTTATAGCTGATGTGGAACCCAACAGAAAATTCTGTAGCAGATGCATGGGTGAATATGCACTCACACACATGTCCACATCTGCATGTATTGCAATGGAGGTTTAAGAAAACAACACCCTGCAGAGCAATAGTAAAGGTTATTCATCATCGAAGTAAGACTAATAGATCCAGAATATTTAGTTATTGAAAAGAGGCAGAACGACCACTGTCTTGTAAAGGGCCTCGTAAGGCTCTCTATCACCTGCTTCTTTCTGCTCATCCAGAGTTGCACATGCTATTCAGCCAGCCAGTGAAATCCCCGCTGAGGGCCACTGCACAGGTACATGAATACAAAAGAGCTTTCCAGTCTGTTAGTAAATATGTATTTATACACTTACAAATGTTTATGGAGACTTATTGTTAAGTTGTACAACACAGTAACAAGTTTCTCCTAACAAGCTCAATTTCAATCCACCCTTGTCTAAGATGCACTTCTCTCCCTCTTCACGTTCTCCCCCTCCTCAGATAGGTTTATCTTGATGGACTGGATAGTGGAGTGAGAACAGAGCTGGGCTTCCAGTCCTGCTCAGTGCAGAGACTTAGTCTATAACAGTTTGTAGTTACCTATTAGGGACATCATAGAGGTGAAAGCTGACTTTGTGTGGTGCAATCGGATTGGTGTGGAAAGCTCATCAGAAGCGATTTTTTGCAAGCGTTAACTGCTATGCAATTAGGAGTCGAAAGATACTTGAGCTAAACTAAAAGAAAGGATGCAGTTCCATAACTTGGGAAGTGGAAATGACACAAAATCTGCTGTTTCGTGCTGTCCCGCGACCCCTTCCCTCCCACGGTGATGCTGATGGTGGAGCCTTCAAGCTCAGGCTGTCCCCGGGCAGGCGCCAACCCGAGGCGGTCCGGACTGTGTGTCGGTGTCCCGCCGTGTCGGTGTCCCGCCGTGTCGGTGTTCCGCCAGGTCACTGTCCCGCCAGAGTCAGCCCAGACGCGCTCCAGTCGGGACCGCTCCGCTCTGCACCCGTTCGGCGGCGAATGGGGGGGGGAGGCGGGGCCTAGTGCCGGACTCGGACGGGATTGGCTGGTACGCGGGATGGGCGGGCGCATAAACGCCACCGGTGCGCACCGCGCGCGTTCGGCAGCAGCGCCGCGTCCCAGCTGCGGGTGTGAAGGGCGGAGCGGCTGGCGGTGAGCGAGGGGCTGGCGGTCAAACGCCCTGATGGGGCCGCCCTGACACCGCCTGTGGTGGGAGGCTGGAGGGAGAGGGACGAGGTGGTTTGGGAAGGAGGAGGGCGAGGGGCAGCCAGCCCGCGGGCGGCACGGGGAGGTGTCGAGAGAGCGGCGCGGGGCGGGAAACACGCGAGTGGCTGTGAGGGACGGGAGCCCCGGGCTGAGCGCTGTGCGGGGCTCGGGTGCGGGCGGCGCGGCTGAGGGTGAAGCCCGCGATGACTCGAGGGCAGAGGAGGGAAGGCGGGTGTGTGTGGACAGCGCCGGGTCGGGAAGGGGAGCGCTGGAGCGGCGCAGGGCGAGGACGGGGCCGCCGTCGGGGCGCGAGGGGAGGGGCTGCGGTTCCTCAGGGAGGGAGGGGGCGGCACCGGGGGCGGTTCAGCGGGAAACTGAGGTACCGCGGGGGGGGCGGTGGCGGCGCCGAAGGAGCCTCGGCGGGAGAGGCCGAGCTACCTCAGGGATGGGAACGGCGCCGGCGATTCGGCGGGAAAAGCTGAGGTACCGCGGGGAGGGGGCGCTGCCGAAGGAGTTTTGGCGGAAAATACCGAAGTGCGTCGGGGAGGGGATGGCGCCGAATGGACTTCGGCGGGAAGGGCTGAGGTACCTCACGGTGGGGATGACATCGGTGGGGGCTTCAGCAGCACACACTGAGGAACCTCAAGGAGAGGGTGTCATCGAGAGAGGTTTCAATAGCAAATGCTGAGGTTACTTCAGGAGTGGATGGCCCCCAGGTGTGGCTTCAAAGGGGGGTGCTAAGGTACCTCGGGGAAGGGATGCTGGGGTAGGAACCTCGAAGCACATCAGATGGGTCAAAAGTGCGTTTACGACATAAGTTTCTGCAGTAATGCATCTCAGTAAAGCGGGGCAGAATGGCAAATTTAGATCAGGCCTCCTAGAATTTCTTCAGGCTTGGGGACAGGGGTGTTCAGGTTCTTAATGCTGTCTTGAATATTTATTTCTCTGTCTCTCTTGCAGCACCTGATGGAATGGAGAAGCAAGTGGACAAGAAGTTTCTGCGCCACAACACAGATGAAATGTATTACTCTCAGCTTCAGAGACCTGGAGAACCGTTCCAGTCCTGCCTTTAAGCAGTCTCTGCCTATACACTTCTCCCAGGGGGAACACAGATTGCCAGTAAAATGCCAGATCAAACCACAGGGTGTACACTCTGCAACTTTCAAGCCCAGCTCTGCATTAGCTCACCCCTGCCATATTGTGCTGCACACGCAACTTTAACTTGCACTGGTTGTTGCAGTGTTTGTTTGGCTTTGGTGAGGACAGTATGTGTTTGTCAGCAGTTAGTGTAGTGTGGAATCTTTGGGATAAAGTGTAGTTTTCCATTCCAGAAGTTGTTGATGGTGTTGTGCTATTGTGGAAGATTTCATGGAGGTGTTGGAGTATTATTGCAGGATGAATGGATTTGTGGAGGTTTTTGTGTGAGATGCAGCAGAGAGAGCAGTTTAGAGGGGAAGGACTGGAGATTTGGGCAGTCTGTAGGTAGGTTTTGGATGGTTGTCAGTTTAAGAGTTGGATGTTAACGTGTTAGGTGTAGGGTAGAAGGTGAAGTTGGCCTTGCCTGAGTGGTGCAATTGGGTGGGTGTGGAAAGCTGATGAGAAACGGGCTTCTGCAAGTGACCCCAAAACCTCAAGATCCATCTGGCAGCTCTAGACGTTTCCCCCTGCCTGGCAGGGCCGTGCATGGCTGGTGCAGTGAGGCACGGCAAGCTTGAACCACTGTAAAAACCAAACAACAGGTAAGGACCGTGGAAATTTGTATTCAACTATGACATCTATAACACGTTAAATTGGGGTTCAGCCTAAGAATGGCAGGTGGGGAAACTGCTGCAGCAGAGGGGCAGAGCCAAGGCAAGGTGCCCTTGGTGCGGGGACATGTCAGCCCCCAGACTCAGCCCGCATCTGAATGTAGGGTCCTGGGGTTGGTGTAGCTCAGTCCTCTGTGTGTCTCTCTTGCAGTGGAACATCTTGCAAAGGAGAAAACAAGAAAGAAGAGGGAAGTGGTGGGTCTGCGAGTCAAGAGTAAGGAAGACGACAGGCATCCCAAGCTGAGGAAGAGGAGAATGTCCCCATGGGCACAGGGAAGTATGAAGGGGAAGACGATCCTGCCTAAGTGAGTGCCTGGCCAATGCTGCTCTCACGGGGGTCTTGATGTGGTGTGTTTCAGTAAGTGCCAGGGGTGACTGGCAAACAAAGTCTTTGTGGGGGTTGTGCAGGGAAGCTCTGCTGCTGTGGAGGGGCTGAGTTTTGGGGGAAGGCCTGTGTGGGTGTCAAGGGCCAAAGCAAGGTGACCTTGATGTGGGGTGTGGGGAGGTGTCAGCACTTGGACTGAGCCCCTGTGTAACTGTATGGGCCTCGGGCTGGTGTAGCGTGGTGCGTCGTGGGTCTCTCTTGAGGTGGAGCAGCTTGCAAAGGAGAAAGCAAGGAAGAAGAGGAAGGTGGTGAACCTACGAGTAAGAGTGATCAAGAAAGAGGACTGGAGTGCACCGAAGAAAGAGGATTGGAGTGCACCTGCGAGTCAAGAGTGATCAAGAAAGAAGAGGAGGGAGGTGGTGGACCTGCGAGTCAAGAGTGAGGAGGAAGATGGGCAACACTGAGTGTGACAGCCCAAGTTGGGACTTCAACATCAGCTGATGTCAAGCTGGGATTGGGCTGTTGACTGAGGTTTGGGAGGTGGTGTGGGTGGGCAGGGGTGCTGGGATTTTGGGCTCCAGAGTGGTTGAGGGAGGGGGGTGGTCATCTTTTGGGAGCTGTCCATCTCTCTTAACCCTTTGAAAGGGGCAGCTAAAGATGGGGAAAGAGGATCCTGTGTGGGTGAGAGCCTGCTGGTCCCACAGGGGCCTTGACGATCATGTGGTGTGTTGCTGTAAGTGCCAGGGGTGACTGGCAAACAAATTGTTTGTGGGGGTTGTGCAGGGAAGCTCTGCTGCTATGGGGGGGCTGCCTGGGGGGAAGGCTTGTGTGGGGGCAGGGGCAAGGCAAGGTGGCCTTGCGGTGGGGTGTGAGGATGCGTCAGTGGCTGGACTCTGCTCCCATGTGACTGTACAGACCTGGGCCTGGAGTAGTTGTATCCTTGTGTGGCTTGGTTGGGGTTGAGCAGTTTGCAAATCAGAAAGAAAAAAAGTGGAAAGTGGTGAGCCAAGACTGATCAANGGAAGCGCCCTGAAAAAGTGAGAAGAGGACAGCGGTGGGGAGTGTCCCCAAAAATGTGAGAAGAGATTTGAAGGGGGAGTGCCCTGATAATATGAGGAAAGGATGGTGGAGGGAAGTGCCCAGAAAAAGCAAGAAGAGGTTGGTGAGGGAAAGCACACCAGTGGACCAAGAGGCACTCCAAAAACTGTGAGAAGAGGACAGTGGGAGGAAATGCACCGAAAAAGAGTAGGACAGTAGGGAGGAATAACATGAACAAGTAGGAAGAGGATGTCGGGGGGAGTGTAGTGGCTGCTCAAGAGGCACCCTGATAAAAGAAAGAAGAGGACTGTGGGGGGCAGCACCTCGAAGAAGCAAGAAGAGGATGGCAGTAGGGAGCACCCAGAAAAAGCAAGAAGAGGACGGTGTGGGGAGTGCACTGCTGGGTCAAGAGGCACCCCCAAGAAGGGAGAAAAGGATGGTGGGAGGGAGCACCCCAAAACCGGGAGAAGAGGACAGTGCGGGGAGCGCCCCAAAAAAGAAAAGGACAGCAAGTAGGAACGACACAAGTAGGAAGAGGATGGCAGGGGGGATTACAGTGGCAGATCAGGAGGCACCCTGAAAAAAGTAAGAAGAGAACTATGGAGGGAGCACCTTGAAAAAGTGAGAAGAGGACAGCAGGGGGTAGCACCCAGAAAATATGAGAAGAGGATGGCAGGGGAGCACACTGACAGGTCAAGATGCACCCTGAAAAAGGAAGAAGAGGGCTGTGGGGGGGGATGGCCCGAAAAAGAAAGATGGGGAGTAGCACCCCAAGAAAGCAAGAAGAGGATGTTGGGAGGAGCACAGCGGAAAAGGGAGAATAGGATG